>JAQGAO010000397.1:0-36114 GCA_034697705.1 Ommatoiulus sabulosus | reverse complement strand
TCGTCGCTGCGAGCGCAAATTCGAAAATCGCCTCAAGAAAAGTGCCAAGTGAGAATACTGGTCTTTCGTATACTGTGATAGGTACCCGAGGTACCTAGCTTCTCTTCATTTTCCCTAACCCGTGCTTGTGCAATACAACGATGGGTTAACCAAGAGTTACACTCTAGGTTAAACTCTGTTGGTGCAACCGACCCTTAGCGGCTAAACTAGTTTGATCTCCTTATTGTGGCCTAGTGCTGGACATGCTCCTTCCTCCCCCTCCTCAATTATCCCGCACTCCGCACTGTCCAGTTAGGATTTCTATTCTCAATTCAACGAATGGCGGCAAGGGGGTGCCGGGATTGTTTGGGATTGCAGGCGGCCATTAATCATCTAAAAACCATACTTCGGATCAATGAATTTCTGTTTGTGAGGGAATAATTAATACGGCGAGCTTTTGAGATAATATGACTATTCCATGGCGCAGTAAAGGTTTTTTGAAGTTAAATGAAGTGCGCTCGGAAAATGACAAGGCGATCAATCTTGGTAAGATGCTGGTCCATTCCCTGCGTTGCTTTGAATAAAACGTGCCCCCAGTGTATATGCCGCTAAAATGATTTAGGCGGCCCAATTCGTGTATCCAGTTGCGCGATTGTTAACAATACACTCCTTATGTTTTATTTTCTTTATCTGGAGTTGTACTCTGAAAAGCTGAAAAAATGGAGCTGTATATAAAAGGATGGTCGATATTTTCGCGGACACATCTTAGAAAGGAGGAGAAGGGGGAAAAAAATGGCTCCTATTATTCTTGCACGATTGGTTGAAAAAGGCCAGGATCAATGTAAAATATCAATTTCATCGCCAGATAGCACCGTCCTAGGATTTACCAGGGACTCCAAACTGGCGCTATCGCGCTGTGCAGTCGATAAAAAGGGTTCGAGTATATAAACGCAGTTTCACCCCAAGCTCATTGGTGATCTAGCTAGGACAGTGAGAGAATGTAATGCTACCCTTACCCAAGTGAATGGCCCGTAAAAGCAATTCTGCTCATGCACTGTAAATGTATTATGAACACTCTAAAAAAAGATTACTAAAAAATAGATCCTTTTGAAGTCATTTCCCTTGCTATACCAGGAGAACCTTTTTAGGTACAGTAGGTACTTCGAAGAGCCCTAAAAAGATTCTTATTCAAGAACCTTCTAAAAGGATCCAAATGCACAAATAAGGTTCAATATATTGAACCCTTTTAAGGACAATTATTTTTGATAATTTCACTTCACGAAATTCTGATCAGTATCATCCATTCTGAAGTAGATATGTGATTGCTATGTTTTCATTGTGAAATTAAAGTGATGTTAGGCTGAATAGCTGGTATAACCCAGTAATTTGAACTAAAACGTTCATCTTTAGTAGTACCCAGTAGCCCCAGTCCCATACTAGAGGTACTTCCTTTTTTAATTTTTCCGGTGAAAAAACGGTGAACGTTTAAAATTATGTATTCACGCTTTCAGTAATTTGAAGTGAGTTAAGTCGTATTTTAAATACAATAAAAAGTCAAAGAAAACTTAAAAATCACAGTGTCTATTTTTTGGCAAAAGGCATTGGTCTTTCTGACCTGGACAGTCTCCAAGCGCATGAAGGGTGTTGAAATGCTTATTTTGCATCCACAGGCAATCCAGGTGCCGAGCTTAAACATTCACCGCGTGGATTTCAGCTATAGTACCGGATATAACGAACTTCCGGTTATAGCGAAATTTCGCTGCCCCTGAGTGTATAACGAAACGTCTCCTAGTCTAAGAGGCTTTGAAATTTAAAGTGCAATGGTAGGAGAGTTTATTCGTGCCATGTACACTTATGCAGCGTGTAGATAAAAGCTTTCAAATGATTTAAATCCACAGACTTTTATCACACGAGAACAGTTTGTAAGGTACTTTTAAGGCGCCCAAGAAATATCTGAAATTTATGTGCAGACAGCTTAGAAGGCAAACGCATTACATCATACGGTATGTCAAGGTAGCAAATTAACGTGCACTAAAGCAAAGGACGAATGCAAACAATAGCCAAACACCATCATATATACTCGTAAACTGTAATGGGGGTAATGGTAAGACAAACATTGTTCAACGCGTGTAATTTTCTCCTTTTTGATGGTTTTCCTTTCTTTCGTAATGACGTATGTTTTTATGATTATAATTGGCAGGGTTATTTCCTCTTTCCTATAAATTACTCAACATTTTCGCATTTTAGATTTACGTAACTCCGCTTTTCTCATTGAATTACTTTACATTTATAGGACAATTGTATGCAAGTACTATAAGTACTGTGATTTTATACCGTGTGTTTCATTTATCATGATCTGTCCAATATCTTTTAAAATAAACAGTACATCAGAAAAGTTATCAGAAAACAAGAATAATATTATCATCTTGTCTTTCAAATTATGCAAGAATTAATTTGGCCCCCGGCCCCCCTGTAGGGGGAGCCGAGTGGGTCCTTTTGAAATTATAAGTGGGGACCCCCATTTGTTTTTGCAGATTATCAATCTGCGCTTAAAACACTGTTTTGTCTAAAATATTTTTTTCGCATTATCTTAGATGTCGCTGTAATCGATGAAACTATAAATGTTGAAAAAATTGCATCATACGAATAAATGTTCCAAATAACAGTGTAATTCAATTTAAAAGGGAAATAATTATGCAAAACATAGCTTGAACACTCCCCCTTATTTAAGGGGGCAGAGCAAGTTTAAGATTATAAAAAAAACTTTGTTTCTTAAAATGTTAAACTTCCTTTGTCCCCTCAAAATGGGGGTGTAGCAAGCTACGTTTTCAATATTTAATAACCCCTTTCGAATTCAATTACTTTTATTTAGAACATTTATTCGTATGATATGCGAATTTCTCAACATTTATACAGTTTCATCGATTACAGCGACATCTAAGATGATGCGAAAAAAATGTTTTAGACAAAACGTATTGTGTTTTAAGCGTAGATTCATAATCTGCAAAAAATGGTGGTCCTCATTTAAAATCTTAAAGGGGCCCCCAGCCCTACCAGGGTTCCGGGGCCTCTTTAATTCTTGCATAATTTGAAAGGCAAGTTGATAATATTAATCTTGTATTCTGATAACTTTTCCGATTTACTTTTTATTTTAAGGTATTAAACAGATCATGATAAATGAAACATTCGGGTATACTAAATACTGTGATTTTATATAATACAAGTTAATTTTTTTCAAAATGCTTATGTTGCATACAGTATACGCATTGAAGGTGTCTATAGAAAAATTGTTCAAGCAAATCGAAATGCCTTTATTCATCGTAATATTTGTAATTAAGGATCAAAAAACGATCCCACTTCCGAATTATTAAGTGTTATAAACCTCGTTCATGGGGTAACCAAAACACGAGATAACAACTTGGGATTCGTTTTTTCTCGATTCAAATTTAACGACATTTTTATTCGCAAAAATCGGCACTTATTTTATCCTATTAATTCCTCTTCAGCAGAGGGCTTTGTATCGCCTAATAAGCATCACTTTTCATGGAGTTTGGGGGATGTTCTCTCTATATCTCTCTCAAGATATACAAATCCACGCTTCACGTAACGACCGATATATAAAAAAATGCACACACATAAAATAGCGCCATCGTTTAAGAAATTAATCTCTTCTCTCTACAAATTAGTCGAATTAGTCAACATTACAAATCTCGACAACGACTTTCCAAGTTCCGAATATGCACCTCAAGACGTAATATTGTTTGATAAATTAAGACTTTAAACGCGCACCCCGCGCATGCAAATGGCATAATTATTGAAATGAAACATTTAGTAGCGGTTATCTTGTTTGCACTCCTGTCTCTCATCGTCTTTATTTGTATAATATTTCAATAAACCCGCGTGTCAATGAACAGGATTAGAGGAGCCATTGTGACGGAAAGACGAAAAACATAAAACTGGTTGTAAAAGCGTGGCAGAAGATAGGAAAAATCACCAATTTAATCAAATACCGAAAGGCTTTTGCGTACAGATAAGACTTAGCACTCGTCAGTCATTCATTAGCGCTGCTTAAAATCAGCCAGAAATTAATTAAAACATGTAATAACTATCGATTTTATTCGTGGAGCGTGTTTATAGATCGTGCCATGCTCGGGGCTCGTATATTTCGGCTAAATCTGAAATAAAGTTTGCCGATCGTGATATTAACTAAGCTCAATTTTCATCTCTCTTTAAATTTTCCTCAATTTTTTCCCCATAAAATGACGTGGAATATAAAAAATCCACGTCGCATTCCCTAAAATGCTCATACAGTTTGTCTTCCCTGGACAAAAGTGTAATACTGTACATGCATGCAAGTGTAATAATCACAAATCGGGTATTACTGAATGTTGTGAGATTAGGATACAGCCTATTGTCCAAAGGACATTAGGGACACAATGGGAGGGAGGGGTAATGGGGCCATACCTGATTTTAAAAATAAAGCTTGAAATAAAATGTATTGCATAGTGGCATAACCTAATGGTCTATATGGTCATTTGAATCACGTGACCATTAGCCTTGAGCAGGCTAAATTTAAGGAGTTCCTATCATTTTCTTTGTTTTTGCCATTTTTCTTATTACTAAATAGGGTTCAATTAATGGTCAGTAACCGTGTATTTTAATGGAATTGTTTTAAATTTGATTGGGGATAATAAAATTGTAGTCTGTACTAATATTTTACTAAATGAAATGACATTATTTCAAATAACTTAGGAGAAATAAATTGTTGCACGCGGTGTTCAGTTTGGGGTAATGAAGCCTACAGGCACAATTATCATAAAGGGTAAATTTTCTTAAATATTTTAGCAAGTTTTCATATTTTCTTCCTATATGTAATAGCTTACATTGCTTATTGCTTTTTCTGCAGAAGATTTAGTGCAAATACAGTATACGTGAACAACTGGAAAGTCTAAAAAGGGAAAAGAATAGAAGAAAATCCAAAAAAAAAGCTGATAAAAATTTAAAAGGATAATTCTGCCACCTTCCACATTCAAACATTTCGATGGTTTTAATTAATAATTTTAAAAAATTGAAGCTTCTCTTGACTGAATATTGTATATTTTACTTTTCTTTAGTATATGACACCATTACTATGGGTAATAGGGATAGGTATATATGTATTTCATTTTGCAAAAGCCGTAATTTTTTTATACATACAAAAATGCATAGGGGTTGAATGATCTAACTGAAAGACAACTTAAACCACATGCTTTCTTTGTATTGTTAAGTTTGAAAATGTTCATTTTCAACATTTTAAATGCAATTGACAGTCTCCCCTACTTGTGTATTATAAGTTGATAAAGATTATATAGCTACAATTTAGATGCCATCTTAGATTGAAAATAAAACTAAAAAATGTATATTTCATATAAGTAAAAATGCATATGGATCACACTTTTGGGTCACCCTGTATATCTTGTCCGTATTAGACACACGCATGAATGACTGTGCAAAACTTGCATACATCCCCAATTTTTGAAATGGGTCATATTTTAATTTTAATGCGGTAAAAAGTCATATTAAAAAATAGTTTGAAAATATTACCACAAATGCAAAAGATTTGCTTTTAAAATCGATATTGTAAATATTTTGTGCATGATGAAAAATTGATCGATTCGAGTATACATGCACTATTCCGATTTCGGTCCAACCATTCCGTATATTTCTAAAAGCCTAAAGGTTTTAGATCACGCTTTTCAACAATATATTTCGAGTTGCGGGAAGAACAAGCACGGCTTTCAATTAACGTCTAAACGACCTGGGCCGCCACAGCCAACAAAGTGGATCAAAGAGCATTAAGAGAGCGCTTTTTTATGGGTGAGAAAAGCATGAAGCGCATTTGGGACGAACTAATCAATCAGTGTAATGAGCAGCAAAGCCCAACTGTTGTCAGAAACAGTGTTACACCTACACGGCATGTGGCAATTATGTTTCAAATGGGAAAATAATGGAGGAGGGCGGTCATTAGTCCGGCTTTGAGTCCAACCCTGGGCATTTTCAGGACAGTGGCCGCTGAATAACCGACGTTTTTGCCACCTCTTTGTGCCTGACCTTTAATTCCAACATTGACTGGGCATGTCCCAAAAACTTTGTTTACCGAGCGAAGATTCGTGAACCAAATGGTCAGTTAATGATAGACCATGGTTCAAATATATTCTCGTAGAATATACAGCATGGCACAGACGTTTTGGATTTCGAAATATTTGGGAGTGGAATCCAAGCAGTGTTATCGCCAGCAGACGACTAACAGACGACGCGGTCCTTCCCCTCCCAGATCTGACATAGTGGGGTACTTCACGGTATTTTGGTATAGAATACAGTTACAAAAACGGTTGCCTGTGCTGTTGTTGAATGCGGGGTACGTACGGGTACAGGAATAACAAAAAAAATAGCATTATACAGGATTACGAAAGTTGTAACTATACGACAAATGGGCTCAAGAAAAGTTAACAAGAAAGAGGAGAATGTCGTGGTATTCTCGAATCAACCGAATGGATTTAAATGTAAACAGGTGAACAGTAGATAATTAACGATGTCCATGGCATGTTTGGATACATTTGGTAAATTTGATTTTTCTTTGGAAAATGACATTATTTCCGTATGGGTCAAGGACAGACCATAACGCTATTTTTCGCTCGTGACTGGCCAAATGTAGCCCTAAAAGCCTTTTTATAATCCAGTAACACGACGTTCACGTCCAAAAAACCCATTTTTGTAGTAAAACTCATGAGTTAGAGCCAAAATGGAGTGTATCGCAACATGCCCACAATGTCAGCCGAGCCACATTAGCCACGCCCACGAGCTGCGTGACGTCACATGCAAGTTATCTATACACCAAGCTTGAGGTGACAGGATGCATTATTTTTTAATAATTTTTGCGTACATTGAACCGTCAGTAAACCAAAGTGTTTCTATCTCAACCAAAGTTTCGGATTTTGAAGCATAGGGCATTTCGGATTAGGGATGCTCAACCTATTTTATGCCATTTTTTTTCTCCTAAAAATATTACCATCCTTTTTTGTTAACTTAATTCTGGAGAGTTTGCAAAACAGGCAGCGCTTTGTTTATGCAATTTCACGATGGCGTAGCCGCGCGGTGGCCATTTAGTTTAATGTGATTTCCCCAGATTCAGGAAGAGGATGCACTTCGCTTCCCATCTTAGTGTTCCCTACTCGCGTAGGGAGCTCATTTTCTTCGCTCCATCCCCCTCTTTTATAATGGGGGGAAATTTCCCGAGTTTCACCTCGATGCCTGCCGTTGCCATCAACGCAGTTTTTCCCCCACCGCGAAGAGACCACTTTCTGATTGTATTGCGAACGTATCCGACCAAATTTAGATAATGGCTGCTTAGATTGGCCCAGATAGGTTTTATGCCCAAATAACTGCTAGTTTGTGCACATCGATCTAGATCCTGTTATTAAGGAGGCTGGAAATGAGCGCCAGGATGTAAATGGGGAATTCAAAATGATGTGACACATCAACAAAGGTGTTCTTAGACGGTGCGCACTACTTAAAAGCGGGCATTTTACGTCTTTTTTCATGAGTCCACAAATCGTTGACCAATAACTCCTGGTCGGGCACACTGGATTTCGCTTTTATGGCCTCTTACGGGATAAAGAAGACTGAGTACAGAAAGCATTACTGGCACTTTTTTTTACCAAAATGACGCCAAGACTTCGGCTCACTTAAGTGTTCCTTTGGGCAGAGTCAATATTTTCAATGATATCTGACGATCGAAATAGGAAAAAAAACTGTTGAAGATTAAAAGAGAAGATTACTGTGCAGGTCCCATGAATCTTTGTCTCACGTGAGACGAGTTTCAAGTCGGGTATACACTATCCACCAAAACTAAAAACCACAAACTCCAAACTTTCAACGTGAACTAGTTTCCAAAAAAAATATTATGCAAACTAGTTTTGCAAAACCTGAGCGTACCCACTGCAACAAACCATATTGACAAAACTGAGCAGACGACAGAGAACACAGGATAGATACGATATGGTCGTCTGCTGCAGAATCATCAATATCGTGCAGACGAAGCTTTGATAGCAGCGCCACCGCCAAAAAATTTGGCTATTTCCCTTTCATCTCACCGACACTCGACGGGAACGCCAAAATTAATAGTTTGCAAATTTGATAAATAAAAACATGCATTCGTTGAATACTTCAGCACATTTCGCACAACGTAGGCAATACCTAACAACTTAATGTATATATATAAGATGGAGGCAAGATTCCCAGTTGATCACGACCAAATTTGTATTTTTAATAATACTCTACGATTCGGCAATAATACTTGCCCTCATCAGGAGCTATGAATAATTTTTTTCTCAATTACAAAGCGAAATGTAAATAACCAAATTTAAAAGAAAACAATTGACAAAGGGTACACATCATGCTAATTAGGTCAATAATTTGAGGAACTATGCTACCATGATCAACTTGGAATCTCGCCTCTTATCTTATACAGTATATGTTACCTACCACTTGAAGATGCAACCAACTTACTTGGGGTTTAAAGCCCCGTTCAGACTATGACAAACGGCAAACAAAAAACCACAAACGAAAAGCGGTTTGTCAATTGGTTTGTGAAAAATAAAAGCTTACAAACAATTTCGGACAAACGAACAAACCAAAAAATGATCTGAAACAAACCGCTTGTCCTTCCAGGCGAGTGTCGGAACATCAAATGGAAAATGGAAAAGTCACGTGGTTTAATTGCTGCTCGTAGAGATATCAGCATAACATTTTCCTCAACAGAAAAAGTCCGCGCGTTGCATAATGTTCCACGAGCATATAATTAAGCAGATGATTGCCTGAAAATCGTCTGCTTAACAGAAGCGTTTGTTGAAAATGGTTCGCCATATGTACACTTCGTTTGTTGAAATTAATCTGGACAAACAGATTTTGGGCAAGCCGTTTGTCGTTTGTGGGTTTTTGCTTGCAGTTCGCCGTAGTCTGTACGGGGCTTTATGAAACTTTCTGAACTTCACCCTGCACATCATCTCAAATTGGAGAAGCCATTATTACGCATTAATATAGTTAATTATTAATAGCAATCTTTACGTTTAATGTCTTCTTCGGCTGTTTTCATCTAGATATCGTTAAGCGAGGTAGAAAAACAAATCCCTAATGGGTATATTTTTGGTTAATGCCCAAGCATGCATCGCCCATTATACAGTACATCGTTGTTCGAAAGAAGTGTTAGCCCAGCTTTTTTTTTTAACAGCGAATGTAAAATTTCGCCCCAGCTTTTGAATATTTCATTTCATACGAGGTTTATTGAATAAAAGCAGCTGTCTGTTTTTCCCGAAGTTGAGAGGAATAAAAAAAAATCCCTATGTTCGGGCAAATTTTTGAACTCCCAGTTTGGCGAACAACTTGTGCCATCCATATTGATGCGTGCAACTCTGGCAGCCGGCACTTAGTAAAGGCACAATCAATAAAGGCTTTACAATGTCAGATATCGTACACATTTTTATGGCGAGAAAAACAGGCTGCGTATTTCAATTCGCGGATTTTTTTACCCTCTGCCAAGAGATGACAGCAAAATGTAAGAAGTATTTGGGGGATGACATGGGTTTCTCGGGGCTGGCAATTGCTGGGATTTCGAGTTTAATTGCGTGGTTACGACTCGGTTTACTAAGTCGTTTTGACGTATTTTCTGCCAGAAAATTTCGGATTAGTTTTCTCGCCAGAAATCCTCGTCGCCGATCAACAATTTCATTAAATTAGAAAGAAGATCACATAAATGTTTGCTTCAGGGCCTGATGCTCAATTCTCTTCATCGATCCTACTATATCAAGTATTATTTTAGGCTATTGCAGTTATTAATTAACTATAATTGCGTCAGCGAGATTTACCTTTGCAGGGTGGCGCCAAAAGCGTTTTTTATATGGTAACTTGAAAATAACTAAGTAAGGGTTTGAGTATTCCTTATTTTAAAATGCTTGGAGTTCTTAAAATTTTCCTATACAGGGTGGTACAGAAAAGATGGACCAGTGCTCAAATCTCCAGAATGGGTGCAGAAATGAAAAAATCAGACAATGGGGACATATAGAAATCATGGGGCGCAGAATTTAATGGTGCCCAAAACATATGGCTACAAAGCCCATTTCAAGGATTTTTAGGTCCTATGTCTTAAAACGGAAGTAGCTACAAAGAAAAAGTTAATTAGAAAGTTGTAGAGCGTCGAAAAATTAGTTTAATGGCTCCATTTGCAACATTTATATTATCGATCGCCGCACAACAAATGACTTGTGGGCTTCATTCATGCCTTATTTTTAGTAACATGCATGTATTTGTACATTTACATGAAACAATGGTTGCATACACTGCACTTTGATGAACAGTGGCATTTTAAAGGTTTACGGAATTTCGAATTACAAATACTCAACCTGCATATACTGTATAATAAAATCCAAAATTTTGTTTATTATTAAACAATGCTGAATTCTGAACAACAATACAATTTCGATGGGTGCTAAAGCCCCGTACAGACTTCAACAAACTGCAAACAAAAACCATAAACGGCTTTCAACAAACGGAGTGTACACACTATGGCAAACCATTTTGAACAAACGCTTCTGCTAAGCAGACGATTTTCATGCAATCATCTGCTTATTCATATTCTCTTGGAACATTATTCCACGTGCGGACCTTTTCTGTTGTGAAAAATGTCATGCTGATATCTCCCCGAGCAGTAAACCACGTAAATTAGTTCTAACGTGAAACAAACCATTTTCATATTACGTATACTACAGTATACGGAATACTGTATTGCGTATACTGTGCCATTTTTGTTCCTTTGATGTTACCGACACTCGCCTGGAAGGACAAACTGTTTGTTCCAGGACATTTTTTGGTTTGTTCGTTTGTCCGAAGTTGTTTGTAATTTTTTTTTTCACGAACCAATTGACAAACCGTTTGTCGTTTGTGTTTTTTTTTTGCTTGCCGTTTGTCGCAGTCTGTACGGGGCTTAAGAAAAGTCGTTCTGGTTCCACAAATATCGATATCGAAAAAGCTAAATCGTAGATCGTAGAATAACAACTGAAGTAATCTTGTTTTTCTTTGTCTCGTTGGCTCAAATGCGTAAAATCCTTTGGCTCAACATTTTCATAATGATTTTTCTAGCAGAGAAATGCACGTTCCAGGATTTCCATCAAATTGCCTGCCCATCGCCACAGGCTGCGCGTTTTACATTTATTTCATCCCCGTTTGGAGAGCGTTATATTTTGCGGCTGTTTAGAGCAACGACGTTGGTGGCGGCACTTTCTTTGTGCGCAATAATCTGCCTAGCGGTTGCTCGCTCATTTATTTATTCTAGCTATTGTAGTTGTGTGCGCGGAAACTCTTAATCCTTTAAGCAGCCTTTTCTGTCAATTGCATTTGTTTTAGCCTACGCTAGCGGGATGACTCGCCCACGCATGCGCGCATTTGATGAAGAAACGCAGCTTTCGTTGCTGGCTGCATGTGCGCGGTACATCTAAGAAAGTGGAATTGGGAGGATAACTTTTTCAATTTGTCAAAATAAATTTCATTCCGATTTCACCGGGATGTTGATGGAGCTCGGAGTTGAAGAAATGAAAAGTCTCAAACTTAATCCGAGTTAAAAAGAAGTTTGCTATCATTTCCATCGAGGAAGTTGGCAAACATTGTACGCTTAGGTGCTATGCGTGGTTGCATGCCTTTTCTTTGCCCCTGAAATAATTTGCAACGCGCACGTAAGTAATAATTAATGCTTGACACTACATGGCGAGCATTATTTGTACATATACAAATAAACTTCAATACACGTAACCCTTTTAAAGGTTCTTTGTAAATGGAAAAGGTTTAATACACTGAACCCTTGTAAGGGTAAGGTTTTGAAAGGCGATTCTTTTTGAAACATTTCAGTTCACGAAATCCTGATCAGTATCATTCATTCTGAAGTAGATAGATCTATGTGATCGCTATGTTTTAATTGTGAAAACGAAGTGATATTAGGCTGAATAGCTGCTATAACCCAGCAATTTGAAATAAAAAGTTCAAAATTGGGAACAAATATCCATGCACGGGGTTGCATATGTTTTCGTCATGAAAATCTAGTGCTATTTAGATGTTCAACTACTATGGCATAGAGTAAAAATGGAAGTATTGGGCATAATAATTTGATATAACCTAATCTGATCTAACCTTAAACATTCATATTACTGTGCCAAACATTTCAGTTTTTACTGGATACCATAGCAGTTGTACATCCAAACAGAACTATACATTTACAGGACGATATCAGCTATTCAACCGAATAGCAATTCGTTTTCACAACGAAAACATTGCAATGGAGTGAACTGAAATAATCAACAAAAAAAAATTTACCTTAACATTGATTTTATTTTTGAAATTCGATTTCCTCAAGCCGATTTTTTGTAAGCATAAAAAAACTGCGTGCAACACTGAAAGATTTCAGATTTCACGTGGTGTGATATTCCTGAAGAGGTTAATCCAAGAACCTTTAAACTATGGAACCTTTCTTGTAGGCCATTATTGATGATCTGGTCGCCACTTTTAGTTGAGATGCTTCGAAGCACCTTTATGAAAAAAATGGGCGGAGTTTTTTCCCAAAGAACCCTGAATGAACCTCACATTTTTTAGAGTGTACTGTAAAAAAGCCAGTTGGTACATGTACCTGATAACGGACTCAGGCTCAAAAACTGATGTTTACAGCATGTAAACTAATTTCTTAACTGGCTGTTTTTCAACTATTACAGACTCTGCAGCACTATATTGATTGTATTCTTCGAGTCAGTCTTAAATAAGTAGCATTTTTGTTCGTTTGTTATGCTTTTAAGCTTTATGCTAGACACTTAGTTTGTTTTCCCCGTCACTTATCTTGACATTCTGGTTATTTAGAAGTTCCTACCATTACCGATTTCTACTGTATAACTTATTCATTTCCCAGATATTTTCCACCGGAGCACACCCGACAAAAAATGCCTTAACTTACTTTTACTTTGCTCGCTTTACAGTACAAATAATACATGCACTTACAAAGTTATGTACAGCTAGCAAAGATTTAATCATGTTTTACAAATGTATTTTTAATGCAGGAAAACACAATATCATATATCTTTTAGTCGTCAATAATTTAGTCCTTTGAAGTAGTCCCTTAGTTAGAATTACATTATTGACTAGAAAACGCCCTATGGCACTGAGCATCTGCGACAGTTAACAGAACCTATCTTGGAAATGCACGAGTAAAAACACAAAAAAATCATAAAAGCTTACAAAAATCATTCTTTTTATGATGTCTCGGTGCCCAAAGGTGGCGCCAAGATTTGATTTGTTTGCATGGACTACGAGCATTGTCTGAAAGTCAGCAAATTAATATATAATGAAGTCAACTGACACGCACGTTTGGTAGACGACAACTCAACCAAAGAATTCTCTACAAAAGATTTCATGGTAAATTTGGCAGTGGATACGCTGTTTTCCATAACTTTACAAATTAGGCACCTTTGATAACTGAAATATCAACAATGCCTACGAAGAAATTTCTCGAAGGAATTTTAAACATGCAAGAGTTACTTCGAAAATGACTCGTCATCGAGCAACGGCTCCATCCATGGGCATCCGAGTGACACAAAAACTGATAAGTAACTAAGAATTGAAAATTAATGGTGAGAGGGTCACGCTCGAGGTGCGCCTGGCGAAAAATCGTTAACGTAGGCACTATTGGGAAAGTACTTGCTTGGCCATTAGGTCGTTAGTAAGACCTAAACGCCATATTTTAAGTCCATCTATCATCCGCGATGAATCTGTCCATCGATATTCCATAAAATAACTTAAGAAAAATGCCACCATTGACAGGCTGGTTCTGTCGGTGGTCAGTGCATCCATAGGTCAGACTGACTGATGGCGTAATCCAATCATTAAGTTGGGGCAAAAAAGTCATTTTCCGTCTTTCTCGGCTTTCACTAAGCTGGTTTAGCAGCTTATTTATGAGCAATAATAACAGCTAATAAATCTTATTTATAGCTTATCAATACTAATCTTGAGTTTGCCACAACCATCTGTGCCCACGAACGAACGTGAAAAAAAGTTTTTATCGCAATGTTTCATATTTTCTTTCTTTTCCACAACCATCACAAGTACGATTCCAAAGTTCAGTACACGGAAAGGAAACAGTCGCTGATTTACAGAATTTCGCCCCAAATGACAACAAAATGAAATTGTCATATTGTCTTACACGCATTTTAAACAAGAACTGTGATGACCACGATTGGAAAATTCCACGCATGTTCATCGATGTTCAACGTACACAAGCTCAAAATTATTAAAAATATATCATGTACTCTTATCACAGTATACTAATACCAGTATGGTCACTATGTGTCGGCACCTTTCATGTTCTCATGTCCCGAAAATACGACTGCAGCGCAATTTAGGGCGGATGGACCCAATAATTTCCTACTACATATGATCGTATCGTAGATGACGTGTCACTCGCTCGACATAGAATAACAGATATCCATAGGGTTGCACAATACTTCCTAATTGGCTTAGCATACAGCAATCTGTTTGAAAGGAGTGATAGCGAAATGCATTTTGATAAAGCAGACGCTGCTTAATTTTTATCGTCTGCTTTAAATTTTTTTTTTCACACATAATCGCGAATATGGATGAGGAATGCACGGAGTGACCATACTGGGATTACGTAGGCCTATACTGTGCTCTTATCGTCAGGCAAGCTGTTTATTAGGCATGCTTGAATCATGTCTTTTAGACTTTGGGCCTCATCCATAACATGTTCAGTATATGCAAATATTCCAAAATAGTTGTGGTCCCGAGCGATTCAGATAACGGATACTCAACCTGTGCCTCTTTTAACAACAAAGAAATTGATGAACTGGCAGGACTTTGAATAAGCGCACAATGAAAACGTGCATAAATTTTCTGGAAAAGCTGAACTTTTCATTTTTCTAGTTGCCTTAATTTGGTGGCTAAGTCTTAAGTGCTCATTGTCCTTTGGTGTTAAAATTCTCGCTTGCCCTTGCAAGGTCTCGAAGGATGACCTTATCTGAGGCAACCAGATGGTTGATTCCGTGTTCCCAGACAATCCTCGCCCTCTTTTCCATGCCCACGAGCCCATTTTCCCCCGTCCAGGGGTGTATCGATCCATCATTTCCAGCTTTCATTTTGCATGTATGGCTCTGCTCGAGTGTAGCCATGCAGACTACTTCTAGTTTAAGGGCAACCGTGTAATGGCATATTTATGGCATATGTTATGCAGCAGGTCGTGACGATGTCATTACAGGAATTGGCCACCAGAGGTTCACTATTCACTCGAGGAGGGGAATGTTGCTTGGTTGGGGAGGAACAGGAGCTTCTCGCATTTTTGACTAAATTTCTCTTATATCCATTGAAAGATTTGGGAACAAAATTTCTATAAAATTGCACAGTTATGTGTCAGCTTGGTTTCTTTAATTATTGTCATCTATTCTCTAGATCATGAATCGTTTAAAACCTATAGGTAATGGCTGAAAGCATCACTGCATTTGCCATACTTTGTGATATTTGGTGCAATTATATACGCAGATTTATCAAACAAGTAATTGTCGTTAAAGTGATTGGAATTTGACAGAGTTATCCAAAATGGTAACTTAGAATAATAGTCTTGGATATGTTAATACAGGGAGGTTTTTAAAGCTAAAAAAAAGTTAGCCATGACGTGGAATAACGAAATTGATAATTTTATTACTAAAGGCATTTCACGAAAAATTTGGTGCTTACACTATTTGTAGATTCATTTTGTGATTTTAACGGCAATATGGTTGCACCTTGATCTTAAATCTTTTAAGCTTATTCTTGTTTTTAACACTTAACTGTTTCAATTCAGAAACAGATACGTTATGCAAATTAGAGGATCATAAGCTTTAAAACTCCATATAAAATTTTACATTGTTTGAATAACTTGGAGAAAATTTCCATAAAAATGAGCAAACTCATGCTTTACTGCCTGGGAAAAGTATGGTAGAGATCTAATTTACGTATTTATTATCATGAAAAACAAAAGCATGCAATGCTTTAATTTTCGGAGTGAATCCTGCTTTTCTTTCTATTCCATTTTTCTCTGATGTGAAACGGACTCAAACACCTGGTGGCAAAATCCTGATTCTTTCTTAGCAAGTTAGCATTGTGCTCAAAATGACATCGTCATTTTTTGCCAATCTTCATATTATCCCGAATTTTCTAAATAAATGTGCACACGCCATGTTTTGCGTTAAAAAAAATGCCTCAATTTGCTTTCCGTTATTAGATTGAAATTTTTGTGAAAAGAGGATAAGAGAATTAGCGTAGTTTTGGTGCAAATCAACGACATTCTGTGCATGCTTCACAGCTGCAATTAAGGCTATGATTTATTGGATAATCCATCACATACTTCATTAGCCTTTCGTACAACTTGCAATTATCTTAAACCGTCGCATTGTTAATTGCATCTGCGGAGAAAATATTGTGCAATTAGCAAATGAAAACGCGATAAATATTTTGCATTTTTACCTGCTATAATTTTCGAGAATGAAACGAGGGGAGGGTAAACTATTGTTTATGTATTCGTGAATTCTTTCTGAAGCTCGCAGATTTTTGCTTCCAGAACAGTTTATTGATTCGCGTAGAAAATCTTTTGTGTTTATTGACCACAGTTTTATGAAACAGCGAAATACTTTTGAAAATTTTTGAAACCGTCAGAACCTCAGCAACCTTTATCGAATATAATTAATAATTTAATCATTTAATTTAATGAAATAAATCAAGAAGGAATCAAATGTACTGTATCTTAAATGAATCTTGAAATTGCAAATAACCTGAACCCTGCTTCCTGACTTGAAATGAATTTAAAGCTGAATTGAAGTGCATCTAAATAAAATATAAAAATTAAACATGTCTTGAATGGCTTATTAATTGGTGCATAATGAATTTAAAATTGTAAAACAAAATTCAGATCTCTGATTTATTGATTGACGATTAAATAATCGTCAATCAATAAATCAGAGATTTGTGCAAGACATAACCAGATTCCTCATAGGTCGGTTGTAATTATTCATGATATGTATTTTTTTGTTGCTGAAAAGGTTCAAAAGCATCCATTTCACCACATCTGCAAAGCGAACCATGCATTTAAGTCTTCTAGACTTTAACGAGGGCTACTTAGGATCATTTGGGTTAATTTGATTACAAAATTCAGGCTGGAGAAATGGGATATTCGTAGTTTTATCATGTGCTTTAATGGCTTAATAACACTCTACAGGACGAAAGCAATCATTACGTGCATATTTTGGCGAAATATCGTCTCATAAACCGGCGTTTCGAAACGCAACGTTGCACCAAACCATAAAACGTGACCCCGATATTAGCATAAAAGCCTCGTTTGGCCTTATTTATCGGGCACCTTGATTGTCTAATTGGAGTAAAACCCAATCTAGCCTACATGAATCTTAATTTTAGGAGTAGCCTAAATTGCTCTCCACTTTTTTGCGATCATTCTTAAATTTAATCATTTCTACATGTATAATGTAATTTCACGTTGAAACGAAGAAATTCCAACGTGCTTCAAATTGACACAATTTAAAAGACAAATTCATTCAATTAAATATCTTCAATAAATTATGCGATAAATTAATACGATAAAATGAAACATTAGAAAGACCAAGAACGACTTCGTGCATAGTCTCAGATACTTTCCATACTCGAATACGTTTATTCAGTAAATTGTGTTTTGTGCAAAATATTTGGCACGTATTAACTCAAAATTAAATCATCTTAAAGTATTTCATCGTCTCATATTTTGCATACAAAAATAAAGTGACAACTCATTATATCATTGGAGTTGATGATGGCACCATATTCTTATCTACACTCTAAGAAATTTGAGGTTCATTCCAGGTTCTTCGGAAAAATTCCGCTCATTATTTTCATAAAGATGTTTCGAAGCACCTCAACTAAAAATGGCGACCAAATCAGCTTTATTGGCCTTCAAAGAAGGTTCCATAGTTCTAAAGGTTCTTAAAGAAACCTCTTCAGGATTGTCACGCCACGTGAAAGCAGCATTCCAAAACCAGAAACTTCCAGTGTTGCACGCAGTTTCTTTTTATGCTTAGCTGTTATCTCGAGTAAATCGTATTTCAAAAATAAAATCAATGTTAAGTCATTTTTTTGGAATATTTCAGTTCACTCCATTGCAATGTTTTCGTTGTGAAAACGAATTGCTATTCGGTTGAATAGCTCTTATCGTCCTGAAAATGTATAGTTCCATTAAATGTTCAACTGCTATGGTGTACAGTAAAAATTGAAATATTTGGTACAGTAATTTGAACGTTTTAGATTAGGTAAGGTTAGGATAGGTTAGGTTAGTATCAAGTTATTGTGCCCCATATTTCAATTTCTACTCTATGCTATAGCAGTTGTACATCTAAATATCACTAGATTTTCTGGACAAAAAAATATTCAACCACGTGCATATTTATATTTTAATTAATTACCGAGACTTTTCTTCTTGCATTTCCGAAATTTGTATTTTTTATTTCAAATTACTGGGTTATAGCAGCTATTCAGCCTAATACCACTTTGTTTTCTCAATGAAAACAAAGCAATATCACAAAGCTACTTCGGAAAGGATGATACTGATCAGGATTTCGTGAACTGAAATATTTGAAAAAGAATTGCGTTTTAAAATCATCCCTATTTAAAATATTTTGAACCCTTTCAATTTATAAAGAACCTTTAAAATGGTTGAGTCCATTAAACCTTATTTGTGTATCTGGAACCTTTTAGAAGGTTCTTGAAAAAGAACATTTTTTGGGGTTCTTCGAAGTGCCTAAAAAGGTTCTCCTGGTGTAGCAAGGGAAAGAACCTCAAAAGATTCTATTTGGTATACCCTTGTTTGTATAGTGTTCATGCACGTTCTTGTATATCGTAAATGCTAAAAATACAATGTTTTCACTCGTAAACTTCTCTGATAAAAATACTGGTTGATGCAAAATCAAACGGGATGCATGCGTGAATCTCACTGCAGGTATAACGTAGTCGTTCATCCTCGCATAAGGTCGCTATGAACGAAGATGTAAATAACGTGTTATCAAATTTTGGAGAGAAACTGCCCCCCCCCCCCTTTAGAAGGCTTGGCAAGTACCTGATAATGCCTCTTGCGCCCCCAAACAGCTTTACAATGAACTGTTCTTGCACGTATTTCATATGCAGATTGATGCTCGTTTAGTGATTCGAGAGTTCTACGTCAGCTGGCAGATCATGAAAGTAAAATCACCAGATAATGACAAGCTGTTACGTGTAGGCGATATCTAAAATCCTACCATTATTATTACAAGCTCAACCGTGAAACTGAAATTAGTGATATGCGAAAAAATGGAGGCAACAGCCCTGCTTGGCGAACAAACTTTTATTTTAATATGCGTTGTGATCAAATGGATTAAAATTTCGTGTGTCGGAAGAGGATAAGGAACGTATTATATTGCCTGGTTGCACTATGTCACTATTCTTCGTTAAATTTTATCGGCACATTAAGTTTTAACTCGCTTATCAAACTGGAAAAGGCGTGACAAACATAACAGTTAAGCCCCGTACAGACTGCGACAAACGGAAAATAAAAAAAACACAAATGGTAAATGGTTTGTCAATTGGTTTGTCAAAAAAAAAATGTTACAAGCAATTTCGGACAAACGAACAAACCAAAAAATGACCTGGAACACACCGTTTGTCCTTCCTGGCGAGTATCGGCAGAGTATACGTAATATAAGCAGGTTCACTAAGTGTCGGCACTTTGATGTTTTTATGGCAAAAACACTGCAGCGCCGCCCTGTTGGCGTAGACATATCAACTTGCCCTCAGCCACGCCCTGCGCTTGTAAACGAATCGTAGGTGGGCGTGGCTTCATCTTAGTGAAATGTCTACGCCAACATAGCGGCGCTGCAGTGTTTTTGCCATTCAAAAAGTGGCGAGTGCACCTATTTATATTACGTATACTGTGGTGTCGGTAACATCAAAGGAACAAAAATGGTCCGTTTCCGGTTAGAACTAAGTCACGTGGTTTGCTGCTCGTGGAAATAGCAGCATGGAATTTTCCTCAGCAGAAAAAATCCGCACGTGGAATAATTTTTTGTTTGCAGTTTGTCGTAGTCTGTACGGGGCTTCAGGAGACTAATGGCCAGCTGCATCAACAAAGTTTAATACTTATTAACTTTTAATTTCAACTAAGTACTGCGTCCTAATTTTCTAAAGCCACCAAACCAATCAACCAATCATTGAGTACCGAAATACAGTAGTTTGGTGCGATCTAGTTAAATGAACGCTAAATTCGGCAACAGCTTATCGATTATTGTAGTCAGTGATTAAAGCAGGCTATAAGCTCTTAGTCAAGTTCTCAATTATTGATTACGCAAATTGCTACAAACCCTCGCGTTTGTTTTAGTTCTATTAAAGTTGTACTTTGTCGGTACGCTTAACGATCTGGTATTTAATATTAAATGAAATTAAATTTCAGCTTCAACACTGCATGCGTTAACCTAGTACCGTGATAGTATTAATACAATCAGGCACAGAATAGTCAGATGTAATAAATTTGGCACCTTAATTAAAACGGTACATTCATCCGCATTAATCTATTGGACATTTTAAAAAAAATAGTGCTAAAGTTAAATTGGCGTATTAGTGCTTTCTTCCGAAGTATGCGATGCTGCGGCATTTTTCAGCACTCATAAAAAGTTAATTGCTTAGAAAGTTGCCATTAATTTTATGTCATTGAACGGAGTTTTACTTCAAACAACCGAAATTACAGCATTATTTTCCACTAAAATTTGTTTGAGAGACTCTGTTTGCCCATTGTCTATGGATTTTTTTCCGGGGGGAATGAACATTCATTCGAGGCAATTAATCTTACTTTTTCGGTTTTTATTAAGGTAAAGATGATGCCTACAAGAACTGCAAATTATACATCTAAGGCTAATTAATTGAGATGATGGTGTTACGCTGCCTCATTAATTTTTTTATTTAAAATCGATGCCATGCTCGAAAATTGTCAGATTGTACATGCACAGTTTTTTTTTTTGCATTTCGGTTTACTTGGTCAATGCGAGAATTTCTACATTGTTTCGAAGCAGTTTGTTGTTTTGAATCATTGTTTTTTGAATTTGTCACACTAAATATTACGACTGAGAAAAAGTATTTTTATCACAGCGTCTCACAATCGGAAAGGAATTCCATCTGTTCCCTAATAAAATCTTAACAGGAACCCTTTTTTTAAATTTCAATTCAATTCTTTACCCTGCGGTCACTACATAGTACCATTTGGCAGAGGGGATCATTATACAAATTAAGTCAGGCCAGTCATGATGGGCCTCAAAATCACAATTTAGTTATATTTTTCGTATTTGGGACTTGAACGAAGAGGATGGGATATGATAGGAAGACGGTGATGGCCGATTTAATATAGGAACTATCTTGGCTTTCGCCTGGAGGAATTGTGGGAAGTCATGAAAAAACACAATCGAGAATAGCCGACTCGGGAATCGAAACTGGGTCTACCGAATGCAAGACGAGAATGCTACCTACACCTTGCATCTTTTAAGAAAACATATCGCATACCCACTTCAGAAGTGACACAACTCAAGAATTGTCCATGTTTAGTTTCAAGATGGTGTTGAGTTAATTGCCACATATTTTCAGATAAAAAAGACAGTCCCAGAGTTTCGACAGATACGATTTCAAAACTTGCTTTGTCGGATAATTAAAACACGGACGTTGTGTCGCTTTTGTCGCAAAATTCATTTTCTCTAGATTTTGATTTTAGATGGAGCTCAATGCAATACAAGGAAATGAACCAGCAATTGGCCTTTGCTCAGTTTTCCAAGCAATTAGAATATGTTGGCTTTAGTATATACAAGGATATTACAAAAGAATAATCGGGTTTGAAAAATATATACACAACAAAGAATTGCAGATGTAATATTAAATGACACACGGAAAGAAAGTCCAAGTTTAAAACGCGCACTTGAAAACTTTGCTTTAAACGCCCAGGTGGCAGCACGAACCAAGTATCCAAAATGGCGTCTATGCAGCAGAAAGCGTTTTCTGTGCTCGAGTATGCGAGCTGCTGTGAACAGCATTGATAGGGACACACTTCAGCTTTTATGGGACGAACTGGACTACCGTGTGTCGTGTGACACGATGATCTCATATTGAACACTTGTGATGATATGATTAAAAACTTGGACATTTTCGCTTTCTATTCACGTGTCATTTGCTTTTGTACATTGTATCTGTAACACTTTCTAAAATATATCTTTTTAAAACCCGATGATTCTTTTGTAATAACCCTGTACAGTAGATCTTTTCCCGTCATTTTGGACATAATCTGTGTAGTGCAATCTTTTAGGCAGAAAATGGATCTCGATTTCTTTATTACCCCTTCATTAAAAGTTGTTAGATAGGACTAATTGTTTGATATCGCAAAGAGCAATATTGATCTAGACTAATTATCCCGGCTATTAATCCAAGCACTCGGAGAGCTGACCAATATCGATAAAATGTAGTGGCCTGTAGAAAAGTTCTGAAACTATATGCGGCAATCTACAGCTGTAGTGACTCCTTCGGGCGCTAATGCTTTAAACCTGGACTTAAAATCGTGATATAAAGCAAGTAATAAATCTGGATGGTTCATCAAGAAAACCCATCAGTTTTCTCCAACTCGACTTGGCCTGCGTGATGCGCGCTGGAAAAACAACTTGCTCCTATTCTATAAGTGCAATCTTTTACAAAAAGCACATCCTTTTACACTGGTTCAGCTTCCTACGCATTGACGAAAGCGAACCCAAGTAATCCAAGTTTCAAGCACAGAAGAAAAAACATCAATTTCTCGAGAAGATCTTGGATTTCCGCAGAAAAATCTAGGAGCTTTTTTTACCGACTCCATTTTTTTTGCGCCGTTTCTATCTGATTGACTTTAAGCATTTCAATGCAGTCGCTAACATAAACTATTTCGTAAAAACTAGTTGATAATGGAAATGCATTTAGCGAGTCCTAGAAAATAGATGGAAATTCCCTCACGTAAATCATAGGTTAGCTGTTAGATAAACAGACACTGATCAGTAAATAATCTGCGAGTATCTCAGAACACATGAAGTTCAGCGCGAGGCAGTATACTTCTGCTCAGAAAAAATTTAAATTAACAGGATGAATCAACTATTCATTATCAATGATAGTTTTTCGAAGATACAGTAGTTGGAGAAATGAAATAAAATAGTTTAAATAACCACTTTGTCTATAAACTCTAAAAAAGTATACCTTGCTACACCAGGAGAACCTCTTTAGGTGCTTCGAAGAACCCCAAAAAAAGTTTGTTTTCAAGAACCTTACTACAGGTAAAGGTTCCAAATACATAAATAAGGTTCATTACACTTAACCCTTTTAAAAGGTTCTTTTTAAATGTAACTAGCTTTTTATAAATTGAAAAGGTAGGCTACTTTGTAAATTGAAAGGGTTCAAAATAAGGAGGATTTTAAAAGGCAATTCTTTTTGTAATATTTCAGTTCACGAAATCCAGATCAGTATCATCCATTACGAAGTAACTTTTTATGTTTTTTTTTTTTTTTTTTTTTTTTTTTTAAAACGAAGTTATATTAGGCTGAATAGCTGTTACTGCATAATCCAGTAATTTGAACTAAAACGTTCACATTTTGGAAATAAGCATCCAAATGTAAGAAAAGTCTCGATAATTAATTAAAATATGAATTTGCACGTGGTTGAACGTGATTTCGTTCAGAAATTCTGGTGCTATTTAAATGTACAACTGCTATAGCACAATAACTTGATTTAACCTAACTTAACCTATCCTAACCTGACCTGACCTAAAACGTTCAAATTGTATACTGTGCCAAACATTTCAGTTTTTACTGTACATTATAGAAGTTGTATACATCTAAACAGAAATACATGTATACATTTTCAGGGCGATAGCAGCTATTCAACCGAATAGCAATACGTTTTCACAACGAAAACATTGCAATGGAGTGAACTGAAATAATCCGATTTCCTTGGAAGTGGTGTGGCATTCCTGAAGAGGTTCCTCCAAGAACCGTCAGAACTATGGAACCTTTCTTGAACGCCAGTAATGCTGATTTGCATGGTCACCATTTTTAGTTAAGGTGCTTCGAAGCATCTTTATGGAAAAAATGGGAGGAGCTTTTTCTAAGAATCTTTAACGAACCTCACATTTCTTAGAGTGCAGTTAACTAAAAGAATCTCTAAGATTCCCTAGGCAACAAATCAGCTCCTTCTTTTGATGTCAGACATGACACCAGTGTCTTAATATTTGATATTTGCGTTATTTTTTTACTGTATATGTTATCCTCTAACATCTTAAGACACTTGCCTTTTCCAATCATGTAGTTGGTGACCGAAGTTGTGCGTGGGTTGCGAGAAATCCATACACCAGTAAACCGCACGAAGTTTTGTCACGTGATTTATGTGGAGTAGAGATCATTTGGGAGATCGTGTCTTCCACTATTTATTCAAGAGGGTCCTTGTTGTCCCAGAATGAGCTTAGGATGAGAAATTAATTATTCACGGAGACATTTTATAGTAAATTTTATCAAAATCAACGCCCCAGGGATTGTTGAAAAAAACACTAGACAGTTTTGCCATTGTGGCGCTCAAGATTTAATCTACCTTAATTATTAATTAACAGAATGCAACTTAGTTGGACGAATTAAGGCGGAAATTGCTGCGCATTTTTTTTTGAAAATTTGTTATTTTATGCGAAACTAATTTATCAGGGTAAGCATATGCCAAACTCTATTTTGAGTACGCAAGTTTTATTTTTTTAATTATTTGGTGTTGTGAAAACTATAAAATTCAAGTTTTCTGATCACATGTATCTGACTTATTTATGTCAGAATATGGAAAATCGTTTCGTTGTTCCTGGTAGGTGGCGTTACCAGTATAACGCTCTGAAAATGAGCAAGGCTGCACAAATGCTCTCTGAAAGTCAATAATAATTAAATATAACCGTTTCTGGGCGGTGACGAAGTGACAGGAAATGCATTTATTTGATTGCGTTTTGTAAAAAAACCACCAAATAATTTCGCCATTTTTACAACGATATTGTTGAATAGATGGTATGATGCGATCGGCAATGCAAGGAAACAGAAATTAAAGAGTCCCGCAACCGTTAATCGTAAAAAAATTCTTGCCGTTGGTGCAATTATATTAAAATGCGCTTATATTATCCTGAAAGTGATGTTGCTAGGATATACTGCAAATGTCAAGGAGTAATATTGAGTGCAACGAATTCATTTTTTATCCATTACGAATTTACGAATGAAAATGAAATGCGCTGCTGTGATATTCGAGCGAGTGAAAAATCTTACGTTATTGAATCTTATTTTTTTTTACTAATATAGGCCTTTAATAAAGAGCGACAAACGCACATACAGTATACAGTACATCATGCACATGTATAAAGTACGGATACTTTGACTGTGTACAATGCGACCATTCCTATAGATAACTTTTTCACGAGCAGAAGACAAGCAGACGACGCGGTCTTGCCACGCCCAGATCAGACATATTGGGGTACTTCACGGTATACTGGTATAAGGTATACAGTTCCAAAAATGGTTGTCTATTAAATGCAAATAAGTGCATTATTGCGAATATAAGTGAATATAGCAAGGGGGCTATATGTTAACATTCTCGCCTTGCATTCGGTAGACCCAGGTTCGCTTCCCGGGTCGGCTATCCTAATTTTTCCAGGCGAATGCTGGGATAGTTCCTAATTTAAATCGGCCATGACCGTCTTCCTTTCCTATCCCATCCTCCTTGTTAAGGTCCCAATTACGGGAAATACATGTATGATTTAATTGTGGTGTTGGGAACCATAAGGATCCCCCCTGCCAAATGGTACTAATCTACTGACTGCAGGGTAAATACTAGAATAGAAAAATAGAACTAGAATAGAATAGAAAGTAAACAGTATAGATAATTAACGATGTCCATATTGGATACATTTGACAAATTTGGATTTTCTTTGGAAAATGACATTATTTCCATATTGTAGGGGTCAAGGCCAGAACATAATGCTATTTTTCGCTTGTAATTGGCAAAATATAGCCTTAAAAGCCGTTTTTTATAATCCAGTAACACGACGTTAATGTCCCCAAACGCCATTTTTGTAGTAGAACGCATGAGTTAGAGCCAGTATGGAGTGTACCCCACAACACGCCCACAATGTAAACCGAGCCACATTAGCCACGCCCCCGAGCTGCGTGACGTCACAAGCAAGTTATCTGTAGGTGTAGGCTACAGGGTGAAACGTAACTGATGCTGTCGTAAACTTTTTTATGTTAAAATGACACAGATCAGGTATTTTTTTATAAATCACATAAATTTGTACAAACTCTTTCCTATATTTCAGATTTTACCAAGAAAATCAGACTTTTCCTTTGAAAATTTATTAATTTTTCAGTTCTTGGCGACCTTTCATCTCAATGATACTTTTTAAGAATTTGTAATATCGTTCTCGTGTCAGTGGAATTTCAATGCTGTCAACGCCTGTACTCAACAGAAAGAATGAGGAATTACATACATGTTGATGTTATTACTTCATATACAGTATATACAAATCTTTTATAACTTAAATACCTTATGTTGATTCTCAACCAAGACACTGCTGTTTCGAGTGACCTATCAGCTTCGCGTGTTCCTGTGTCTTGCCCTATTTGCCTAGGCCTGAGTTTGCATTTTCCGTGATGGATGCACTGCCAGTTCTTAAGCGAAGTTGAATCAATCGTCGATGCAGACATAAAATCACGCAACCAAATACGATAAATTGTTTAGTTCTGCTTCTATAGAGAACTTGCGAGTAGAATGCAGCGAGATAAATACATAGACTTCGCCGTATTCATCTATCAAGTTTACTTACAACCAAATGAGCTGCGATGTACTCTACATACTTCTTCCACGGCAATTTCCCTATAAAATGTTCCAATCCCAAATTGGAAGATGTTTTCCAATCTTGAAGCACTCGAATGCAGCGAGTCTCTCGATTAACTAAGAAATTAATTCTGAGTATAGCATACACCGAGCTTCTACATGCACTCTTAAGAAATTTGAGGTTCATTCTAGGTTCTTCGGAAAAACTCCGCCCTTTTTTCATAAAAATGGTTCGAAGCACCTCAATTAAAAATGGCGACCAGATCAGCATTAATGGCCTTCAAGGAAGGTTCCATAGTTCTAAAGGTTCTTAGAGGAACCTCTTCAGGAGTGTCACACCACGTGAAAGCTGAATTCCAAAACCAGAAACTTTCAGTGTTGCGCGCAGTTTTTTATTATTATTGACTGTTAGCTTGAGGAAATCGGATTTCGAAAATAAAATCAATGTAAAGGTAATTTTTTTTGGATTATTTCAGTTCACTCCATTGCAATGTTTTTGTTGTGAAAACGAATTTCTATTCGATTGAATAGCTGTTATCGTCCTGAAAATGTATAGTTCTGTTTAGATGTGCAACTGCTATGGTGTACAGTAAAAACTGAATTGTTTGGTACAGTAATTAGGACGTTTTAGGTTAGGTCAGGATAGGTAACAGGTTACGTTAGGTTAGATCAAATTACTGTGCCCAATATTTCAATCAACAGCAGTTGCTTATCGAAATGTAGCACTAGGTTTTCAAGACGAATTCACGTGCAACCACGTGTATATTGATATTTTAATTAATTTCCGAGACTTTTCTTACATTTGGATGTGTGTTCCAAAATATAAAGTTTGTTCCAAAAACAGGGTTACAGCAGCTATTTAGCCTAATATCGCTTCTTTTTCACAATGAAAACATAACAATCACAAATCTACTTCAGAATGGATGATACTGTTCAGGATTTTGTGAACTGAATTATTCCAAAAAGAATTGCCCCAGAAAATCATCCTTAAAAGGGTTCAATGTATTGAACGTTTTCAATTTATAAAGAACCTTTACCATTTACAACAAACCTTTAAAGGGGTTAAGTGAATTGAGCCTTATTTGTATATTTGGAACCTATTAGAAGGTCCTAGAAAAAGAACCGTTTTTAGGGTTCTTTGAAATACCTAAAAAGGTTCTCCTGGGGTAGCAAGCGAAAGAATCTCAAAAGGTTCTATTTGGTATACCTGTTTTTAGAGTGTGAGGTGCAGAACCAAAATTTACTTTTAAGCGCCTTTGGTGTAATTTAGAAATTTATTTCCATTTTTTAATTTCTAAACACTAATTATTTAGGCTTACAAGTTATCACAAGTCAGAGTATAGACAAGATATTTTAGTTTAAAATTGAATTTACAATACCACGCGATTATCGTCATATTGATTCTTCTATGTGCATGTAAAATGTTAAGCGCAAGATATAAAAAAATACATGTATATATACATTTCTTCTTGTGGTTTTTAATCTTGTCATATCAATACCGTGTCAACATGGTTTTATTTTGAAATTTCTAAGGGAAAAACGTTCTGCTCGCATTGGAGAGGAAATAAATGCATTATAAAGTCACTACGATTTACGTCTTGTTTTATTCTGAATTGCAGTCGAGGTTGTAAATATCAGATGCATTTACATACTGCAGGTTCACGCTCTAGATTCTATATAAGAAATTTAAAATTTTCCATTTTTCTCATTGACTTTTATCTCTTCTAAATATACAACTGCAGTCGATGTTATTGATTTGACAGGCATCAGAATTGCAATATTATAAACGAGACTACCATTGAGCGATGCACGTCATCATTGAAAACACCAAAGGCCTAAACAAAACTGTTTTAAAAAAACTGATAAGTACGATTTTGATGAATAAACCCTTGGCGAATTTCATAAAAATGTTTTCCTGCCCGTAGGGGCCATTCAAAAAAAGGCGTCCTCATTTAGGGGGTAGAGGGATAGGTTGAGTAACGGACACAATGTTCTCAGGGGCAGGGAGGGGAGTAAAAGGGAAATTGAGCGCAATATCCTATAGGTGGGTTATAAATTGCAAAAGTCAGTAAACAGGGTACCCCAGTCCTGGAAAACCGGGAAAAAGAGAATTAAAACACTCAGGGTCCATTTGCTAACTTTCAAATTTTTCCAGTACAAATTTGCAAAAGTTTCATTTTTCTGGAGCATAAGGTTAAACTTGCAAAATTTCAACCTTTTCCGAGGACCTCTTTACAAATTTTTCCACGTTTTCCCAAGGACAAATATTCAATATTTTCAACTGTTTTCGAGTAGAGATTTGTAAAATTTTCAACAGTTTCCGAGGAGAAATTTGCGAAATTTTCAACAGATTCTGAGGACAAATGGGCAGAATTCTCAACCTTTTCAGAGCTATAAAAAAGTTACGTTTTCCGAGTACAAAGTTGCAATTAAACTTTCAAAATTTTCCGAATGCAATTTTTTTTTTAAAGTTTAAGACTTCCGAATTGGGGAGGGGGTGAGCCTGATTTACCGGACACAATTCGGACAGGGGGTAGGGGGGAGTCCAATTTTGGGCAAATTTTGCGGACGTCCTTTTTGAATGGCCCCTTAGTAGGCAGTATTATAGCATTTGCTACGCCACTATTATTACAGACGTACAGTAAATCATCATGGTTGCTCGAAATTAAAACAAATCTTACACACTCTTCATCAGTTGCTCAAACTTTTAACTATATAGTTGCCGTGCATTAACTTCTATCCCGAATAAGGCGAAGCTCATGCTTCATTGCAGCTATATAATCGAAGCTCGTCCATGGTCTTTTGCTCATTTAATTCGTGGTGTGAAATGCGGAAGGAAAGTATCTTTGAGGGAGATTAAGCGATTACCTCGCTTTAAACTTAGACGCAGTTATTCTGCATTTGTAAAATATATCAAATTATTTCCCCTTGACTTTAGCTTGTCAGATAAATGCTGGGTAGTATATATTTTATTACATGGGGTTACATTTGACTGGATAATTATAGGATTTCTGCTAGAGCGATCCTGCACTCGATGTTAATTTGGATTAGGCTTAGGAATATACATTGCTTCCGTAATACATCGATGATTAAGCAACCTATAGGTCGATCGTTTCATTCAATGCCATTGTAAGTCCCCGCTTAATTAATGCACATGCTTGGGCAGCGCATGGAGATTATCGTTGAAATTGAATCAGACTAATTTTGCAACATCCAGAATTTAACTTCGTTCGACTTATCGATTTGTAGCAAAAATCAATTGTTGGAAACTGCAGTCCTTTGCATCGAATTCACTTTTTGTTACCATCCATATCGGGGACTCAAGGGCGGCGAACACGACGCTGTTTTATCAAACTGGGCGAGCAACTTTTGATTAGCCAATTATTGAGTTTAAATACGCGTGTCAGACCTATCAAGTCTATACGACCGTCTACAATCAAGTCTACGACAAACGGCAAACAAAAAACCACAATTTACCAACGGTTTGTCAATTGGTTTATGGAAAAAAAACATGTTACAGACAATTTCGGACAAACGAACAAACCAAAAAATGATCTGGAATAAACCGTTTGTCCTTCCTGACGAGTATCGCCATACTGTGGTGTCGGTAACATCGAAAGAACCAAAATGGTTTGTTTCCCTTTATAACTAATTCACGTGGTTTGCTGCTCTTGGAGATATCAGCCTGACATTTTCCAACAACAACGTTACTGCACTAAGGGGACTCAGCCCCTTCTGGCATGATTATTAATGTCAATGTGTTAGTGGGTTTGAGATTGGGATATTGCTTGTGCGTTAAATTGTATAGGAGCTGTTTACCATAATGAGTAGATATTCTAAATAGCAGCCACATAATCATGATTGCCTGAAAATCGTCTGCTTAGCAGATGCGTTTGTTGAAAATGGTTTACCATATAGTGTGCGCACTCCGTTTATTGAAACTAATCTGGACAAACGAGTTTGGAAAAACAGATTTTGGGCAAGTCGTTTGTGTGTTTTTGTTTGACGTTTGTCGTAGTCTGTACGGGGCTTTAGAAACGTTTCTCCTAACTCTCGGATGGAGTAAATTTTGAGTAGATTTGATTTCACAGCATTATTTTAAAAGTGGGATTCAGAATTGAATTGTCGCCGGATAATTCAAAAGAGAGAAATCCCTTTAAAATTGTTAATCATTGATTTCTTATCGGAATAAAGTGAATCGACTTTTGGCGACGTTTTACTTTCTTGATTCATGTTGGTATCAAGGGGCATATTGCGAAATATCCTCTTTTTATGCTTACAGACGGCCTCATTTTTCAAATAAAACGTCTATTCCCAGCAGTAAAATTAAAGTGAATAAATAGGATTTCTTGAATGGTTATTGCTTAAGCGTAAAAAGAAATACGATTGACATGCCTGGAATACGAACGGAAATAAAGCATTCATTTCATTTTATTGCCTCGACATTTCCCTAAATCTCGTTATACCTCGCGTCGAACGCGACTCTATTTAAAATCCTCCAAAAAATAAGACATTTATGCTGACGAAAACGGCTATTTCATCGAAGCGATACCCAAATAATGGCCGACGTCACACTTTCAGTTCGCCATAAATTCAATAAACGCTAGCACCCTAACTATTGTATAGCTTTCGTCAAATAATAACAATGTTTTTGCGAGAAAGACCCTCAAGTTTTTATTTTCTTAATTAAGAGAAGTCGTAGAAATGGTAATTTCCCTTACGCGGAAATACAATTTTAACGTTGCAGGAAGTTGAAGGGATTGCGCTATGGCGCAAACAACGTGTAGTAAGCACTGAACCATTATTGTGTCTAGTATACAGTTGACTTCAACTTACGAACATAAAAACATTGAAAACTTGTTAAAAATTAACTTGAGTGTTCGTTGATTGAGAAAAATGTTTTTCCAAAACACATTTTTCCAAAACCAGTGGTATGCCTTTTTGTTTGACCCCGTCTGTGATGAAAATGCAATTATTCCGAAGCCTGCTGCGTTTTTATTATATCTTGAAGATGAAATTCTTCCATTGGCCCAACAGTTCTCAAATTTCAACACTCACTCTAACGCATTATCAATTTAAGATACTAGAGCTTCAAAGGACTATTGTTTTAATAAGATCCAAATGTTCGTAGGATAGGGAGGGGTAAGGGGACCATACCTGATTTTAAAAATACCGCTTGAAATAGGATTAATTGGATAGTGGCATAACCTAGTGGTCTGAATGGTCATTTGAATCACGTGACCATTAGCCTTGAGCAGGCTAAATTAAGGAGTTCCTGTCATTTTCTTTGTTTTTGCCATTTTTCTTCTTACTAATAAATAGGGTTCAATTAATGGCCCAGTAATCGTGTATTTTAATGGAATTGTTTGAAATTTTTTTGTGAATAGTAAAATTGTAGTCTGTACTAATATTTTCTAAATGAAATGACATTATTTAAAATAACTTAGGAGAATTTAAAATTGCTGCACGTTATGTTCATTATCGGGTAGTGAGGTCTACTGGCACAATATCATATTGGGTAAATTTTCTTAAATATTTTTGCATGTTTTCTTTTTTTCTTCCTATATGTAATTGCCTACATTGCTACAATGCTTTTTTTGCAAAAGATGTAGTGCAAATATACGGGAACAACTGGAAAATCTAAATAGGGAAAGAAAAAGAAAACCCAAAAGAAAAGCTGATAAAAATTTAAAATAATAATCCTGCCACCTTCCACATTCAAACATTTCGATGTTTTTGATTAATATTTTTAAAAATAAAGCTGCTCTTGACTGAAATTGTTTATTTTACTTTTCTTCGGTATATGGCCCCATTACACTGTATCTATGGGTAATAGGACCAACACAACCCATTTTGCAAAAACTCTAATTTCTCTATACATACCGTACATAAACTGCCTAGGAGTTGAATGATCTTACCGTAAAACAACTTACACAAAATGCTTTCTGCGTAGTGTGAAGTTTTAAAACGATCATTTTCAACATTTTAAATGCAATTTTTCCTTAAGGTCGCCCCATTAGCCCTCGCTCCCCTAAAAATGCAGATACGTTTGTCCATAAGTGGTGGAGGGGATCACCGAAGCGAGTGTACGTAAATGCGAATTGTAGCATTAATATGCATACAGAAAAATTGAGTCAATTTTCGACTCGTAAACTGAGGGGGGAGCAACGCGTACGTACACAGATCTACGAAGTTCCACCATTATCTGCGTAAGATAAGACAATGTCGGTACATGTATGTCCTGAAAATTCGTAAAGCAACGATGTTGAGCATATCATGAATGAGGGTTAAATGCAATTCAGCAGAGCGTATTTGAATGAACGTTTATTAGCTGGCGAAAACGCATCGATTTGTATGGTCGGCAATATCGTCGCAATTATTTAAGTTCTGAACGTTGCCACGTGCAACGATGGAATATACATCATGAAAAACGTCGTCGTGGAAGCCTCATCAACTCTTAATGCTTTCTGTAATGTAATTTCCTTTTCATTAGTGCGCAAACAACGGCTTACGTCGCTTTCAATTTAAGTTTGTTGTCATTTCGACGCACTCAACTCTGTCCTTAATTTTGAGCAAACTTTTACCTTTTTTTTTCAACTTTAGTTAAAAATGGACGTTTAAAGTAAACTAGCAGCTTCGCTGTTAATTCTCTCTCATTCTCGGTGGTTTCTTTATTATTTACCAAATGCACCAGAGCTTATTCCTTGCGTTCGGATGAAGGAGGAGGAAAGGAAATGAGGATTAGAGATGTTTTTCCAAACTCATTCTGCATTTTCTTCTTCTTTCTGTATAATGGAGGCAACGCATGATGGCCATAATCTGTGACGTCACGCCAAGACGTTCATTAAGTCCTCGCAAAGCGGCTTACGCGGCATGACTGGGTTTTCACTGGGGAAAATTAATTCCAAAGCGCAGCATGTGCGAGGAAGCTTCATGACCTTTGTTTTTGGAAAATTTCGAGCAAATGCATTTTCGTAGAAGATCATTAAATCTTTTTAAAAACTCAAAAATGATGCTTCGCACTCGTTCAATGGAAGGTTGATGTCAACCCTTTTCTGCGTTACAGTTTATTCAGGAAAACATTTTTATGGAAACATTCTGTCAAATCATACAGTAGTTGCCTACAGTGTGAAATAGGGCATATAATTTTGCTGGAAAACGCGCATTCCATAGTTGATTTCATAGGCAAGCATTATATTTAAATGATTTATTATAGTAAATGTTTTGTATTGACGGTCATGGATACCTCGTGGATACACACGAATACAAGAATTGAATTGAATTGAATTGAAGAACGTTGGACATTTCTTTCGGTAGCATCATCTCTTCTTGAAGTATCCTGTCTTACGAGAGAACGAACTCAATGAACTCTTTTGGTAGTTTAATCGTAGCTATCTTGAATCTGAAATAAAATTAAACATACATGTACACGTACAGGGTAATTACAAAAGAATCATCGGGTTTTAAAAAAAGATATATTTGGGAAAGTATTTCAGATAAAATAGTAAATTGCACATGAAGAGAAAGTGAAAATGTCCAAGTTAATCATACCATCACAAATGTTTAATGTGAGATCCTCGTGTCACACGACACACGGTAGTCCAGTTCGGCCCATAAAAGCTGAAGTACAGTATGTTCTTCTCAATGCTGTTCAGTGTTCACAGCAGCTCGCTTACCCGAGCACACAAAACGCTTTCTGCTGCATGGTCGCCATTTTGGATACTGGGTTCGTGCTGCCACCTGGGAGTTTAAAGCAAAGTTTGCAAGAGCGCGGTTTAGACCTGGAATCTAGACACCCTGTATATGTTAATTGGCATACGGAGAGAGAAAACTTCAACCGATACACGTTGTAAAAGTAAACAAATTCAGATAACGAGAATTTCTTATGATAATATACCTTAAATAAAAAAAGGACATATCCTCTTTCTCTGTACTGCGATTGTATGTTTGTCATTATATCGGAGAGCTTGGAACATCAGGAATTCAACCCAGGTTCTCATTATACCATAAACGTAATTTAACTTTGAAGAGCGACTGAAAGTCATTTTAGGTAATGGAATTTTTTTTTATCACCAATAGATATATAGCACGCAGTCTTAAACTCGAAATTTTTGTAATGAGTTCACGTTCGATGGCTTCGAGGTAAAAAAGCCCTAACATTCAGACTTGACAGGCCAAGATGGAGATTCGCCCATCTCTTTTGCAGCGCTCTTGTTTTGGTAATTTAATTACGTAATTTAGGGAAAAATATATCGTTAAAATTTGCATCGGTACGAGCGCGTATCTCCGCAATGTTCTCGTTATAAGTTTATTTCTTTTGTCGATGTTTGTTCAGGCACAAAAATCACATCGAGTCTTTGGATAAATTATTTTTAAAGGATATACCGTCTGTTATTACTTATAAAACAAACAGTCTTTGCTTTCATTTTTTGAATGTTTTTGAATATACGTGTAAATATTTGATCTAAAATGAAATACATTACTACTTCATGGGTTATACTTTCTATTACATTTCCAAAACGAATAGGGTATGGCGTACAACGCAATTGCACAAATTTGAATGTTAATAGATGCAATATAGCATATAGCAAGCAATACGAAATGTTTTATGTTGTATTTATTCATAAGTTAACTACACTCTAAAAAGATAAGTGTACCAAATAGAACCTTTTGAGGTTCTTCCTCTTGCTACCTTACTTTCTCAAGAACCTTCTAAAAGGTTCCAAATACACCAATAAGGTTCAATACACTCAACCATTATAAAGGTTTGTTTTAAATGGAAAAGGTTCTTTATAAATTGAAAGAGTTCAAAATAAGGATGATTTTGAACGGAAATTCTTTTAGAATATTTCAGTTTACGAAATCCTGATCAGTATCATCCATTTCGAAGTAGCTATGTGATTGCTATGTTTTAAATGGGAAATGAAGTGATATTAGGCTGAATAGCCGCTATAACTGAAGTAATTTGAACTAAAACGTTCACATTTTGAAACAACTATCCAAATGTATGAAAATTAAGTCTCGGTAATTAATTAGAATATGAATATGCACGTGGTTGCATGTGTTTTCGTCCAGAAAATCTAGTGCTATTTAGATGTACAACTGCTATGGCATAGA
>JAQGAO010000396.1:0-36149 GCA_034697705.1 Ommatoiulus sabulosus | reverse complement strand
CAAACCAAACCAAACCAACCAACTTGTGAATATTATATTATTATTCTTTGCTTTTGAAATTCCAAACTGAAACTTTGCAAGAAACGATTTTTGCCCCATTGTAGGTTTGCATGTTATTGCCTTTTCTTGTAATGTTTAAATATTTGTATATTTTTCCGAAATTTTGAAAAAAGACATCGGAGCATACCCTGTAGCTGTTCCAGCCTGCAATTTTTTCGTCGTAGAAAAACGACGAAGTCGTTAGACTGCACTGTAAATGATGACGTCATTCATAAAAAATATTCTGATAATCGATGACGTCATCATCAGAACGACATCATTAGAATTTTACAAATGACGACATCCTTCGAATTTTTCAAATGACGACATCCTGAGAATTTTTCAAATGACGACATCCTGAGAATTTTTCAAATGACGACATCCTGAGAATTTTGCAAATGACGACATCCTGAGAATTTTTCAAATGACGACATCCTTCGAATTTTTCAAATGACGACATCCTTCGAATTTTTCAAATGACGACATCCTGAGAATTTTTCAAATGACGTTATCATCAGAACGACTATCAGAATTTCACAAATGACGTCATCAGAATTCTAACGGACTAACGTTATCGTCATAATTTTAACGAATGACGACATAGCCAGGATTTTATCGAATGACGTCATTCATTCGTTACACTTAGTAGTTATTCCCTTACATGTATACGTAGGGGAAAAGACGTAATTCTACGTCATAATATGAAGAAGAAGAAGAAAAAAGAATTTTGAAATCGTTTAATTTCACGGTACGATACGTCGCACTTCGATGCGATCTTTTTTATTGTTTCCATATACATATACCTATTTATTTAAATGTACGGTTGATTGTAAAAAATGTAAGACTTGGAGGAAAATCGACCGCAATTGCACACAAAAATTATTTCCATGTTCGTATTATCAGACTTCCCTAAGTAAAGGTAGGAACACATCTAAGCTGAAACTTTGTAAACCAAGTCTGGGTTTCTTTGTGTGAAACCTACTACCTTAATACACCAGTATAGTTGCTTTTGAAATGTTTGGCATTGTAGTTCTAAGGTTTAAAAATTTAAACATATTAAACAATGCAAACAAATTCGATGAAATAAATCTGGTAAATTTAGTAAATTTCCATATATGAGGACAGGACAAGCAACATACTATAAGAGGTCACTGCTAAAGTAACATTTCAAGAATTGCTACTGGCTAAGTAAATGTCTATGAATGCATTCATAGAACATCTATGGACATAAGTCACTCGATCGCTCGGACATTGAGGCAAGATAATTGAAAAGGTCACTTACCTATTTTTCCCATGATTTTTTTGTTGCAAACAAAATGCCAATTAGACGTTAATCCGGCCAATGTAAAGGGCTTCCGAAGTGATCGCTGACCAAAATGTAAAAGAACGTATGTGTCACACTCGCTAATTGTCAGCAGCAAATTGCCAATCGTTTTATGGGACCTTTTTAATGGATTAATGTATGAAACGTAATGCCCCCCATCAACCGCACTGACCCTGACCACCCTGTTCGGTCACTCCACGTTTGACACGCACCCAGAAAGCATTTTTATTGAAACTTTTTTATACACATAAAAAGCTTAACTCGTGCTAAACGTTATCTGGGTCGTTAAGTAGTTTTTTCTGCTTTATTATTACATAAATCAACCAATTCGGGATCAGATTTTGCATCGACCAATCAGAAATCAGTCTGGATGTCATCCATTTTTCAGTAGAAAGGCAATCCATGCAAAATCCCAAATTACGTCCGGAATGTTGGTGTGTCAAGGGCCCTGTGCAGGCTGTGGTCAACATTTGGGGTTTACTGCTATCCCTGAAAACGGAAGGACACGTAAGGTCAAAGTTAGAATGGGAAGAAAAATTGTTCGGTACCAATAAAAGTTGGGAGATTTCAAAGACAATTAACGTTTAATTAACCTAAATTCGATATTTGACACAAGGATGAGATAGGACTTTTTATGTTGGACTTTTGTTGCCCATTAAACTTTATTCGTGTTCGCCGACCAAAATCCACCATCATCCGGTGGGCTGACGACGCGTCGGTGTGTCCTAACTTTCTGCGTGACAATTAAGCTACGTGACGAAATGACCTTATTTAGGTATAGCACCGCTTGGCGGCCCAAACATGTTAAACTGGCCAACTTTGGAGTAACTACATGTAATTCGAATCTTGATGACGTGGAAATTTGTTCGTTTAAACCGTAGACCGTAGTTAAGTCAGAGAAACATGACTTCAACAATACAGTGTAGCCTACTGTATGAACTAAAGTTTCATCGAAGCTTGAATGAAATCCTTCCCCACGTATAGTACAAGTATATCAATGTACCGGAAGGTGTTGTAACTTTTATGGGAAAAAAAACTCCACGTTATCATAAACCTTTTTCATATTTTAGCGTAACATATAGCGCGAATGCTTGCGGAACTCGAAAATTCATTAGGTTTGGCAAAAAGTTGTAATATCCGAAATCGGAATTATTCGTCCATACCCCCAGGATGGGGACTGGAAATTAGTTCATACTATCAGAAATTTGTAGAAAACGAACTCTTCTTAATGAGGTTCCACTGTATTCTTGACAATACAAACGGAAATCAGAAGGAAGTTTTTCGTCGAATCAAAAGTAGAACATTGAGACCATAACATCGACTATAGTCCCATTCATTGCAATTTAATGAAACTTCTGGGAATAGTTAAAAAATAGTACTTTTTTTTTTGGAGAATTGACAATCATTTCTCCACAATTAACCCAACTCATTGTTTTGTTTTTTAACGTAAACAAATTGTAAATACGAGCATATGAATTGTCCTGGCTGATTTCCCAAATCGATACATGTAGGAAAGCTTTAGGAATATATTTGCGGAAAATGCATTTGCAAATTATTCAAAATTCAGTATAGTGAATGTATCCCCACTGTGTAGATTGGAACACCCAAGTTATTTCCAATATATTATTTGGAAATGCATTTTGATAAATGAATGTAAACCTATTTCAAAATATATTTAAGAAATGCACAAAATACATTAATATATATAAAATTTAATTTAATATGATATTTCAATGATATTTAAAATGCATTTTCAAAGTGCTATCCAAATGTTTTTTTTAATTCATTGTGCATGATCCTATACAGTATATGATAGCCTGCTTGTACATGTATAAATATATTTTCAAAACACGTGTTTATAAACGTATTTGCAAAGATAATTTTTGTAATATTTTTAAAAAATCCTTATTTCCAAATTGTATTATTGAAAAATGCATTTCTGGATATACAGCATATTGTATACCAAAATGCATTTGCATTGCGGTGCGATCGATACCTTAATTATGAAAATATTTTTTAAAAAACAAATATTATAAAACGTTTAAAGAAACCTAAATTTAAATGTATTTTTAAATCAAAACATATCTTAATAAATAACTTTGTAAATACTGGAGGCCTATTTCATATCATAAATATGTTTTAAATGTAACTTAACATTATTTTGATTTAGTTGTGGGTTATAGATGACCCCTTAACAAACTCAGTTTTGCCCTATTTTATTAGAAAATGCTGTCCAGGTTGTTTTGTAGCAAGGATACACTTCATACTTTCTATTGAAAACCTATTTGCTCAACCACTAGATTAGGAAGAATAGGTCCGATGTGCTCGGTTTATTAATGTCACCTCGTTATACATGGAGCTGTTTTTGTTCAACAAAGCCATTCGGTGTAGGCTTACTCATTCGTGCGTATTGTTGTGTTGGAGTCCGTTGACTTTCACATCCGAGAACGCTTCGTGCTCTTTAATTATTTCCTAATTGCTTTATTTTTTTTTGTACAATCGGTAAATGGGGTGCCCATATTCATGTACTTTCTGGTTTTTATGAATCGCCCTCATCCGTTACGAACCTGGTTACGAACAATGGCGCCGAAAAGGAGCGAATCATTGCGTTTGCCGTTTTTCCCTGACTATACTTATTTCGTAAACATGATCGAGTTTGTTTCCAGAAACAACCGGCAACCAGTTATCAACAGAAACTTTCTGTTTCCTCTGGCTACGTCCACACTGGAGGAAACAGAAACTTTTTGTTGCTAATTTCTGCTAGATTACATACATTGTTTTATATAAGTTGGTTCTCAGAAAGAACTGGCAACCAATTAGCAACAGCAAGTTCCTCTATGTTCCCGCCAGCTAAGTCCACACTGGAGGAAACAGAGAGACTTTTTGTTGCTAATTGCTGCCAGTTGATTACATACATTGTTTATATGAGTTTGTTTCCATGAACAACTGGCTACCAATCAGCAACAGGAAGTTCCTCTAGGTTTCCGCCAGCTACGTCCATTCTGCTAATTTCTGCTAGATGATTACATATATACGTTGTTCTATACGAGTTTGTTTCCAGAAACAACTGGCAACCAATCAGCAACAGGAAGTTCCTCTAGGTTTCCGCCAGCTACGTCCATACTGGAGGAAATTGGAACTTTTGTTGCTAATTGCTGCCAGTTGATTACATACATTGTTTGTATGAGTTTGTTTCCAGAAACAACTGGCAACCAATCAACAACAGAAACCTCCTCTATACGTCTCTTCTATAGCTACATGTACGTCCACACTGGAGGAACTTCTATAGCTACATGTACGTCCACACTGGAGGAAACAGAAACTTTCTGTTGCTAATTGTTTGCTTGTTGCTTCTGGAAACAAACTTATGTAAAACAGTTAATGTAAACAACTGGCATCAATTGGCAACAAAATGTTCCTCTATGTTTCCACATGTAGCTTAACCCAGATTAATCCGACCTACATGTATCTGTTTAGAAACTGTTGTGAAATAGCGCCATTACACAAACTTTCCAGAAATTTATCAATATGAAACCTGCTGTAATTGTAGAATCTGAGATCATGATTTGCTAACCACAAACTCATCATGACTTTACCTTTGACGTGGTTGGTTGGTGAGATTTAAGGCGGCGGTAAATCCAGTAGATGTACCTGTAATGATGAAAACTTAAGATACCCTAAAGTTTGATAAATGTTACATACAGGTGCATAATTCTGTACCCTAATGTAGCTAATGTCGATACCAATTTACCTGTTTTATGTATTACAAAATTTAAGAAAAATTAAAAATGAGCCGAGCAAAGTAACCTTGCTCGGCTTTGACGTGGGGCTTGTGATGTTTTTGCCAAATGTTTGCTCCAGTTTCACTGCATGAGTTAATTGCTCTACATTTTTCAGGAAGACTGGTCGTCCTAGACGGTGGTTTTTCCGTAGTATTACTTGCTGATGATCGATGGTCGAGGTTACGTTAAACCTAGCCTGACCATTGGCCGTAAGTGTATCCCCCCCTTACCGTACACCTTAATATATCGTTAAGTTTTTTTGTAAAAATAAGTTGTTTAAAATATATTTTTGTATGCACATTTTGTGAAATCCTGCTTGGGTTCAAATACTGTATAATGTTTTTTGGGGAGGGGGAGGGGGGGGGGGGGATTTATAGAATTAGCACTTATTTTTGTTCCGAATTTTCAACATTTATAATTCAAAATCATTATTACGCGTATTATCGTTATAACATTAAATGTTAAATGGTTTGTCATGACAGCCTTTTAACATTGACTATCCTTTTGCCAAGACAACTTTTTAACATTAATTATCCAGTTGCCATAGCAACCTTTTAACGTTTAACTATCTTACTTGCCATGCCAACGTAACACTTTGACAAGTAACTACAATAGCTGTTGCCATGGCAATCTCTTAACATTTAACTATCCTGTTGCCGTGACAACCTCTTAACATTCAATTATTTTGTTATCAATGACACCCTTTTAACATTCAACTGTCCTATTAATTGCCATGACAGCCTTTTAACATTTAACTACATTGTTGTCATGACAACCTTTTAACATTTAAAAACCCTGCTGCCATGACAATCTTATATCGTGTTGCAGTGACATGTGGTATTCCTCTCAGAGCGCCATTTTTTAAAAGTGTTGTGTTCGAAAATAAATGAACTTGATCGACTTTGAAGAGCGATCGACCTATTTGAGATGGCGCTGTTGTGTTGGTGGCTATTTTAAGAAGCAGCGATTTTTTGGGGAGTTGGGATGGTGGTTCTGTGAGAGTGATAACGATAAGAAAAATTTCGTTATAGTCTTGAGCAAATGGCTTCTACTGTATGGAAATATCTCTCACATTTTTTGTCTAGCTTAATATTTGACGGCGGCCCATAGTCAGTTATGCTTACTGAAGCATCTCTCGTCCCGTCGCCATTTTTGATTCGATGTCTGTTGCGCTTCACATGAGCACCGGAAGTGCAACGCCACCTAACTGGGACCGCTCGAGTTTCCCCTCCCTTAAACAGTTTAAGCTTAGTAAAAAGCTTAAGCAGATGCTGGTTATTTGTTGTTTTTGTTTGAGAAAAATGAGAAAAAAAATCAAAATTAAGAAATGCAGTCCAGACCGTCTCACTTCCATGGTCACCCTCGTGGTTCACCCAGAGGATTCACCCCGGCTCCTAGCGCCGAATCCAAATTTAGAAAGGGAAAATTGCAAAAGATAGAGGAGGTCTAAAGGCTTTCAGGGAGGGATAAATAACCCAGGAATGCGAGACTCGAAATAACAAATAATGTACTCTGGAAAATAACGTACGAAACGCACTGAAATGACATTGAGCTGCTAACTCATCGCAACTTATCCGTACTTTCAATTTCTCAGTTTCTGGCCTAGTACTAAAATGTAATGACTACATTTTAAATGCTTTGACCGTCGATATCAGATGGACCTTTTAACACAGTGCCTTTAATACGAAGCGTTCGTAATGAAGCCGGTATCACGTGACTGCACAGGGTGCTCCATCAGGTGAAATTTCATATTTATTTATTTGTATAAAACATAATTCCATTTTTTTAAAATCTGTATAGGCAAGCTGAAGTCAAATAGAATCTATACAAATCGTACCTCGACAAGTCGTAAGGCCACATGTGTAAAAGTAATGCATTAATTGGTTTAAAAGTAGTGATAATCTTGAGAGATTTTTTCTAAACCAATCAGCGTGTCAATTTTGCACAAGGGATTGCACAACTTCCAAAGTACGATTCTTAAAGCTTCTGTCTGAGTACTCCTTATTGTACCTTGTTGCAATTTTTGTATTTTACATTTAATCAGCAACAGAAAAATTTGATTATTTTGATAAAGGACGTCACACACTACACGAGGCAATTTTTTTAACCCGAAATTAGTTTCCAGAAATGTTGTCGCTTGCTATTTCCCAGGGTGTTGGGAAATATTTTCATCGCAAACATATTTCCAAAATAGAAAATGATCCTATTCTGAGCGACTTATTTCAGGAAAGAAACTGGCGTCATTGGGTGGGAGCACATTGAGACTTTTAAATTAAGAAATTTACTTACCGACCACTAGCGCCACCAAGTGGGCTAGCAAGTGCTAATGCGTTTTCAATTAGCACTTTTTAGCCCGATGGGTGGCGCCAGTGGTCGGTAAGTAAATTCCTTAATTTAAAAGTCTCAATGTGCTCGTGCCCATAGGTTAATTTTACAGTCATGCACAAGTTTCTTCTTGTTGCATTAGCCAATCAGGAAAGACATACGTCATATTGGATGGAATTGGATGAAACAGTGTTGCCAAGTTAGTGTATCCACTTTTCCCTTTTAACATTTGTGCAGCATAGGACATTTTTTTAGGTGAAATAAATTTCCTGCAAGTTATTTATGCATAAAATTTGCATCGTGTGTGAGTCAGTGTGACGGCCTTTAATTATAATATGGGAGAAACTTGGGATCAGTTAATTTTGTCACCAAACAGGAAGTAAGTCCCTGATGTTTGAACGGCTAATGACGAATATTTATTATGAGCACGGGTTCGAGTCCGTAGATCCTGTTAGCGAATATTTTTAAGCACATACCGAACCCGAGTTACTCAGTCAAGTATGACTCAAAACATATTACCGCAAGGTCACCCGGCTAATTTTGCAAACACGGATGGGCGTTTATTTTCGTTTTGTTTTTAATTTTATTGGGAGGTGCTGGTGACGCCCGTCGACTCACCGATTTAGCGTCGGCAAGATAATGTAGGGGGCGATTATTTACCGTTTAACTTTTCTTTGCATTAATTTTGACCTTGAAATCCATATCAAAATTATTATTGTACACCAATTTTATACATTATAAAGTCACAAATTCCTGCAGACTTGTTGAGTTTATGGAGTAGACGCCCGATTATTGCCTAATTCACAATGAGTCGACGAACGGTTACTAGGTGCAAAGTGAAATTTGTGACGTCATTTTGTCGTCATCGACGTGTTGACGGTGCCATCGACGACTTCGAAGAGAGCTCCAGGTCGTCTCTGGACATCGTCAACAAGATAGGCCCGGACAGGGGCCATTCAAAAAGGACGTCCTCATGTAGGGGGTAGGGGGGGATAGGTTGTGAGTCACGGACACAATGTGGACTTAAAGAAAATAAAATGCCAAATAAAATCAGTTTCCAAAGTAAAAAGGAAATTGAAAACCTTCAAAAGTCAGAGAACTTAAAAACTCAGGGTCCATTTCCTAACTTTCAAATTTTCCCAGTACAAATTAATTGCAAAATTTTCATTTTTCTCGAGCAGAATCTTTACGACTTTTTCATTGTTTTCCCGAGGACAAATTTTGAATCATTTTCCACGTTTTCACAAGTACAAATCCTAAACATTTTCCACGTTTTCCCAAGTGCAAATCTTCAACATTTTCAATGGTTTTCGAGTACATATCTACCCGGACAGGGCCCGTGGGTAGGTGGGAGTCCGATTTTGGACAAATTTTGCGGACGCCTTTTTTGAATGGCCCCATATCATCAACAACAGCTTCGCTCGTCAGCTACCCTGCTGACGAGCAGGAAAATTCCAAAAAGAACGCCAATTTTAAAAAATGCTGACCACATGATGCCAAAATGGCAACATATTTATGATTGCATTGTATGATTCCTGTGGGAATCAGGCTGGAGAATGACATGTTGGAAGTCTTCTTTTCAGAACTACCTACAGTTTATGTACATGTAGGCCTACTGGTACATGTTTTAGGACTTGTATTTTTGGATTGGTATTGAAAGAAATGTTTTGGACTTACAATTTATTAAGATCAGTTTGACTTTAAAAAATCTTGGAATGTGTTTGAACTTTTATTTTTGAACTTAATGTAAAATTGAAATATTTTGACCATTTGAACATGTTTAGCATTGCATTTTATTAAGAAAGTCTTACTTTTAAAAATCTTGGAGTGTGTTAAAACTTTTATTTTGGAACTTAATGAGTTGCATAGCAAACTCAGTTTCTCAAGATGTCGCCCAATCTAGAAAATGAATGCATTTCTCGTGCTTTCACCACCATCTAATGTGCCACTCTTCGCATATCAGCTTCAGGGTTTCAGGCACATTGTATGATGACTTGATGGTTTTGGTTTGAAAACTGGCTGCACGATCGGTGGCGCGTGCGGATATTTTTTTAAAATTAAAAATGCATAGTCACATCGAAAACCAATTTTTTTTTTTTTTTTTTTTTTGTGGAAAAAATCAACCGAAGGTGCGTGGCGTTGCTCTCGCTCTCTCCACAATTCCCATATTACGTTTCGAGTTAGGCCTATGGTGTGCCTACGTTGTGCATAATAAACTAATCGTAGGTAACGAGAAGGTTGTCGAGTGCATTGACCCAGATTGGCGCAATGCGTCGCTCCTTCCCTCAATTCGTTCCCATATTCGCAAACCCTTTTTTTTTTTCGGATAAATTGAGTTAGGCCTATTTATTATTGTTATTCTTGTTTGCACTCAATCGGTCGCTTATTAAAGCACCTGACTGAGCCAGTTTTTTTTAAAAAAAAATATTTTTATAATTAATAGTACGAGGGCTGTTCAATATGTAAGGTAACAAGACCCCTCACGTACATGTACATGTGTAATTTTCCTTATGACATTCTGATTTCCTCAGGGTACCCCCAGGCCTGGAAAACCTGGAAAAGTGAAGAGACTTGAAAATCTCTGGAAAAGTCTGGGAAGAAAGAATTATTTTGAAAAAAATCGGAGAAATTCAACGTATTCATTAATGTTGTCAAAATTCAAAATGAATGCTTCTACGTGGTTAGCTCCGGGCCCATTTGCAAACCGTTTAAAAAAATTTAAGTCAAATTTTGAAAAAATTTCATCAAAAATTCAGAGGCAAATTTGCTACATTTGCAACCGTTTCCGAGGACAAATTTGCAAAATTTTGACAGTTTTCAAAAACAAACTTGCGGAATTTGCCACGTTTTCGGGCATAACCTTGCATAATTTTCGATTGTTTTCGAGTACAGATTCGTAAAATTTTGAACAGTATCGGAGGAGAAATTTTCAACATCCTTAACAGATTCTGCAGACTGAGGACAGATTGCCAAAATTCTCAACCTTATCAGAGAACAATTAACTTTCAAAATTAACAACCTTTTCCGAGTACAAATGTGTACAAATTTCAACATATTCCGAATACCAATATGTAAAATTTTCAAAAACCTTTCATGCTAATTTTGCAAAATATCGACGCAAAACACAATTTGCAAAATCGAGGATAACATTGGCATGGGTCAATTTTGTCGTTGATCAGGGAAATTTGTTTAAAACCTGGAAAAGTCAGGGAAGTTGAATATGAAATTTCTGGGGGTACTCTGTGGTGCCAATGCCATGTCACGCTACTGGATACGGCGACAGGACAGTCGTACAGGATGAGCAATGAATTGACCACAGCATTTTTCTATATGGGGACAAATATGTTTGGGCAAATTTGGAGATTATGTGGAAAAATAGTCTTGTCTCTTGACCCTATACTATTTACTATACATGCATATTTGTATGTACTATTTGAATAAATTCAAAACGTGAGAGGCCTTGCTTATTGAACAATCCTTGTATTATCGTATAAAGCTCGCATTAAGCCTCCCAATGGCCCGTTTACCTTTTTGAATTTCTGCAATGTAATTAAACTTCTTTTTTATCGTCGTTGAAATGAATTCGTGCGGATCAAACGTTAACCCTCGATTAATTCCCATTGTTTTCGCTAATTGGGACTAAGTACGCGTTATTGTCTTTCGTCTCCTGCATGGCTTCGATTTGCCTAATCGACCATTAAGTCATGCATTGGACGGCGAAAGGCTGACCCGAAAATGTCCTAATCGCCGATTAAGCTGATCGGAAGGTTTTTTTACGCAGTTTGTTGCTAATTAGGTGAATCGGTCAGGTGATGAAGGAAGTGGGAAAAGGTTGTCTCAGTCCAGAAGTAATTAGGACTAGACTCGTTATTAGATGACCAGCGGTCAGCGATACCGGTCAGACTTTCGCTTAAATTTCCAACAGCCTGGATCCCGCCAGGGGGGCGCTTAAAAATGTTGGCAAATCTGGATGTGAAATACAGACTGTACATGTACGTGAAAAAGTTTTTATAACTTGTTATTCACGGTAAAATATTGCACATTTGTTGTATACCAATTATTGTGACCGATTTTGGGAAACTTTAAATCTCAAAGAAACATTTGTGGAAATTTGGGTATATTTTTTAAAAAAAATGACAAGCGTGTAGGTCAATTCCGAGGACAATTTTTGGAACACTTATAAGTAATTCGTCATTAACGAGGCAAATTATGGCCGAATTTTAGGCAAGTTCTGAGCATTTTACTAACCATGACTTTTAAAAATGAAAATTCCAAATTGAAAGTAATTTGATTCGTTTAAGTTTTTAAAATTGATCTCGTAATGTCCAGAAATGTAGTAACAAATTGACTCGTGTGTGACGGCATTTAGCAAATTTAGACTGATTCGTAAATTTTAAGGTTATCACGCACCAGGAAATTTATATCCAGAATAAATTGTAGGAAATTGCCGTATATTTATTTAGGCTGAAAAATTTTCCTGTTGCTGCAGACATTAACAAACCAATTTCAGAACATGTCCCAACGGTAAGTGACAGCATTGTTTGAAATGTAATTGTGGGTAAACTTATTTGACAACATTGCTTATTCCAATGTCTTTCCTAAATGTGCTTGATTGTAAAACCAATATCGTAACTTTGTTTCCAGAAATAAGTTGCTCAGAATAGGATCATTTTCTATTCTGAAAATTATATCTCTGGAAATAACATTTGCGAAGGAAATGTTTGAAAATATATTTTCAAACACACGGGGAAATACCAAGCAACAATATTTCTGGAAATACAGTTCCGGATATAAATTCCCTCGATCGCCTGTGAGGCAGAATATATAGCAAATTGTTGCATTATTGCTACGAAAATGGATACCAGTGAACTCAGCCCCATCTGGCCACTCACCATGGCCATCACCTCGTCTTCAGGAGGTACGTCTGCTAATGTTTTAGGCATGCAGCCCAAAACTAGATCTTTCACAAAAAAATGATCTCGTAAATAAAATTGTGTCGAGGTCAACTGCGGCCTGATATCGAGCAGCAGTCGTGCGGCAACACAACTGAATATTTTTAAATTATTGGGTTTGTTTGCCGAAAATTCTTTTTCTTCAACATTTTTAAGTCTTAAAATACTAATTAATTTGTAACAAAAAGCACATGTTCATTTGCATTTACACACCGGTTCGGTGTATACAATTTATTCGAAACTGGTCGAATTTTGAATTTCCAAATCGATATCGTGAACATAATTCCTATAAAAAACTGGAGTGAAAAGGTCAAGAGGTGGCGTTGTTCAATGTTCGTTCAATGAAAAATTGGGCTAGAGGTGTATCTTAAAGTTCAGGTAAATGTATCCACCAGATGGCGGCATGGATCAGTGCAGTATCTGAATATTCGATTCTCGGGAATCACTTGAGATTAACGAGTATCTGAATTTTTTTAAGTTTCTTTGGCCCAGTTTAATGTTGTTGTTTTTTACTTTTTTATTCCAAACTACATCGAAAAAATGCTTTAGAAATATATTTTTGGAAATTCATTTTCTGTAATAAAAATGTTTCTGACAATGCATTTCAGAGAAATGTATTTTCTTAAAAAAGTTTGTTAAAAAGAATCCACAAAATACATTAATAAGATTGAATTTAATATAATATATATTTGTCATTGTGCATTCCTATATATTTTGCTATGTAACAAAAAATATATTTTAAAATATGCATTTTTGATGCGGTTTTATAAATGTACTTGCATAACACATGATCGAAACATAATTGCAAAAACAATTTTTATAATATTTCTAAAAATGTATTTTTCCATATTGCATTGTTGAATGATGCTTTTTTAAATGCACATACTGTATGTACCTAATTAATATATTTTCTTAAAAACATATTTTACAAAAAGTATCAAGAAACCTAAATTTAATGTATTTTGTTTTAAATATTTTAGTGAATGTACATGTATAATGTATCTCAAGGTATTTTCATTTAGATGTAGGATCTTCAAAGTTGTAGTAATTTTATACGTCAGACCAAACATTGTACATTACCTCATGCTTGAGTTGTACTCGTGATTTTACGAGCAACGCCATCTAGTGATGAAGCCTACATGTATCTCTTAACTCATTTGATCAGCCAACCCTAAACGAATTTGGAAAATTACTTTCCAGGATAAAAGTGGTTTTGAAATTGACCCTAAAGTTTTACCGAAGGCCAACTCTGCATCTTGTTATTATAAAAAACTTATTTTATTACACTATTATTTTCATTTTGGTTATAGGCGATAAATTTAATTTAGCCTCTGGGAGTTAAATTTTAAACCGGTTCAATACGCACCAGGAAGCGTTTTTAAATGATATTTTACCATATTATTATTCTTATGATTATGATTATTTATAATTTAGAAATACACAGTACATTCTGACGACATAAAAGTTGAACTTTGTCGGATGAAAACATGCAGGTGCGTGTTTCACATTTGCCCCGCCTAAAAGATGCCTTAAAATCTGCAGTTATTCATACTGACCGTTAATGTCGCTGGACACCCCTCAGAAATATCATGTAGATAAATGAACACTAATGATTGATTTGATGAATGTGATAACGCGGCATTGACCATTATAATGAACCTTTATTGATTTGTGTAGGGACTTTCCTATTAGGGGTAGTCATTCAGAAGCCCAATTACGAATCGTACTTTCACTGGCAGTCGTCTAGTCACGGGTGCAAAATCTACACGATAATTGGTTTTAAAAGAATTCGCACAAGATTACCGCAGTTTTTAAACCAATTAATGCATCTCTTTTAAACACGTGACTACTTCTGCAAAAGTGCGATTCATAAACCATCTGTCTGGGTACCCCTATTATTAACTCTGTAGAAGAAGTATTGATGCAATAATGGATCTCAGCCCCTTATGGCATTTATTCGTGTAATGTATTAAGCATAAAATATATATATACACTGTATATATTCATAATAGTTAGTAGTTGATTAGTTTGTTGGTTAGTTTTCATTGTTTTTTTGACATAGAACTACATGTACATCTTTCCTCGAGGTTGGATATGAGGATAGGTACAGTATAAGGAGATATGGATATCCCAAATGAATCCGGACATTTAGTACAACTTTGACGTCATTATAGTAAATAATGACGTCATTCAATAAAGTTTTGATGCTGACGTGATTCATTAAAACTGATGATTATGTCATTCATTAAAAAACCTGATGATTACCTCATTCATTAAAATTCTGATTTTGACGTCATCAACAGAACTTAATGAATGACGTAATCTTTTACTACACAGCCCCAGAGTGCAGTTATACATTGAAAAAAATGCTGGCAATCATATGTATCTATGCTTTTGTGTACTTTTTTTGTTGAGTTATTGTCCTAGTGCCAGTTTAGTAACATTCTAGTGATTATTGAGACTGGTACGTGTATGTTTTATTTGTGATTAAACCTTGAATGATACCTTGAAATAAACAAAACATTTTGGAGATTGGGAGTAATTTGACCCATAGTTGCTGCATTGTACAATAAATGGATTACTTACATGTAGAGTTACTTTGACATGTTACATTTTCCATGATTACTTACATTTTGGAGTACATGAACACGGGTGATTAGTGTGTTGAACGGGATAGATTAAACTTGGAATTAAAGAACTCTCGTGATTGCTGTGGTGGATGTGATGATATTGTGATTTTCGTAGATTCTATATCATAAACTAAATTTAAGTTGTGACGAGTTTGAATTACTTGCATTATTTTTTCATGATTGCTCATGTTCTGTCACGCTTAGTTGCAACAAATTGATTTTGTAATTGGTCCATGCAGAAATACATTATCTGCCTTCAAATAATGGAACACTCATAGCGTACATGTACGTAGTTGTGAGTTTTATAGCATGCAATTAAATCGTGGTTTAATGTCATCTTTTCAATAATATCACTCGTAGTTGCTGCGACAAATTTAATGAAACGCTCGTTGATCATACGTTTATTACATCCAGTTGTTTCCTTCACAACCTAGACTCCGCCCCTGACGGAATCACTTTAACCAATCCGGTTATTTGACCATCTTTTCCAGATCACCTCTTGCATGTTTTCCCCACGGGTGGTGCAATTTTCGTTACTATTTGTTTGCTGTAGACAGACGTTGTGTGAAAAAAGCGCCATCTATTTCGACCATTTTTTTTTCTTCTCATCTTTGGGATAAGGGGCATCGGCCAATAAGCGACAATCGCAACAAAAGCCTCGAAATAACTTTTGTCGTACTTGTAATTTTCCTTTTGGAAGAATGTTTTATTTATTTCTTTGAATGGAGGGGACAAAGGCAGGGGAAGGGCAGATTACGAACCTATTATTAAATATTGTAAAGAAAGAAAGGGTTGAATCATTAGTCTTTTTCGTGCGATTTGAATGCCAAATGAACCACGTTTCTCAAAACGAGTGGCGCCCCTTGGTGGGAACTCTTGACAAATTCCTGATGTTTCCTCGTAAGTTTCTCTCGTGACAATGACGTCAAAATCCACGTTTGGTATACCATTTCAATTAGGAAAAGCTCTCGTTGTATAGAATGCATCACAGATGGCGCTGGGATCTTGTAACGTGTTTACCATTTACATAAAAGGCAAAGCATAAATGCATGCATCTGTGGACTCCAATTAACTCCAAACGCGTTTAAAAATCGAAGAAAAATACCCGAATTAGTGAAATTTTATCATTTTGTTCTGAAATACATGTAGTATATAGTGAAGAATGCTGGAAATAGAATATGAGATCTACGCGGAAATCTGCTATGCATTATTTGTTGACGAAACAATGTTCGAAATATCACCCATTTTAATTAATGACGTCATCGTGAGAGGTTTAATTAATAACATCATAATCAGAATTTTACTGAATAACGTCATAATCAGAATTTTAATGAATGATGTTTTGCTCAGAATTCTAATGAATGACGTCGCCATCAGAAGTTTAATGAATGACGTCCCCATTTACTATGATGACGTCATTCATTGAAAATTACCTAAAATGAGGCATTTTTAGGACATTCCGAAACTCCGTATCTACCCTCTTCAGACTCGGGGGACGGACTAGTTCCATGTCAAAATAATTTGAACTAAATTTTCTAGAAAGTGAAATGTGACGTAAATGTTTGAAAACGTTTTTCAAAAATAGCTCTTCTAATTTTTTTTAAAGTAGAGAATAGACTATAGAACTGCGCTTAATAGCAGAAAACACACTAGGAAATTTATTGTCCGATTTCAAAAATTGTAGACGTTTCCCTACAATCGTTTGACATTTGGCAGAACTTGAATGCTTTTAACTATGGCTTAGAGAGCTGGCTTAAAAGTTTTGATAGGGCATTTTTTCCCAATTTTTTTATACTGTATAAAAGAACTTAATTTGTATTTCGTTAAAAAAGAAGGCCATCGGAGGTTATTGTACGTAACCCTGAGCCTCAGATGCTGTTTTTTGTTTGTTAAACAGTGGTTTTATTCGCATTGTTGCATCGTAATTAAGCTGCTGAATGCCCTACTTTTACACCATGTTTTTTTTTATTTTAATAAATTGATGTTGTTTTTTATCCGCGGTTTATAATAACAATAATAATACACCTTTAGGGGTAAGTGTACGGCAATTTTTCCCCTTCTTGTTTCCCGGCACCCTTAACCCATAACGATGCTTTGCTTTGCTTACCACTGCATGGAATTATGACGTCACATGGCGGCTGCTGTACGTCTAACAAATTTGCAACAAATCCTCATCAAATCTGTCAATAGCATTTTTCTGCACATTCAATTAAAGCACGTTTATACATCTATGCATGCATATAAATGAAAATACCTTGAGATACATTTAAAACATATTTCTGTTCATGCAAAATATGTTTACAAAGTTATTTACTGAAATATATATTTTATTTAAAAAAAAAGAATACATTTAAATTTAGGTTTCTTGATACATTTTGTAAAATATGTTTTAAATAAAATGTATTTTATAAGGTAACTAATCACAATGCAGTGCAAATGAAATTAGGTACATTTATATATACATGTACATGTATATATAAATATATTTGCATAACGCATCATCGAAACTTATTTGCAAATATAATTTTTATAATATTTTTAGAAATGCATTTTTCCATTAGGCATTGTTGAATAATGCTTTTTTAAATGCGTTTCTGGATATATCCAGCATGGAAAAATATGGAAAAATGCATTTTTATTACTCAAATATAATTCAAATTGTATTTGCCAGTAAATTTGTACATGTATTTTTAGTTATACTGAAATGCATTTCCTTGAGATAATGCATGTATACGTGTATATCCAAAAGATAATGCACAATGCATTTTTAAAAACATTTGAATACATTGCAAAAAAATAGGTTTACATTTATTGATCGAAATGTACAGTATTTAAAAATACATATGCACGATATTTGGAGAGAAAAAACATAGATGGTCAAATGTATACATATTTTGAATAACTCGTAAATGTAATTTAAAGCTAAAAATGCATTTTCCGAAACATTTTCATTATAGAAAATACATTTCCGAAGATATATTTTCAAAGCTTTTTTTTCGATGTGGGCACGCGTGATTGCTATATAGTTCATTTTTGACGCACCCGACACATTCAATTTTAAACCAGATAACGGTGGTCAACAGGGTCAAGTGAGGTATCAGATAGACCGAAATTAAGAGCAGGTACATTATATGTGCGTGTAACACAATTTTCGATGCTTTGTTGTTTGATATTCACAGGTTTTTTATAGGGACAACTTAATTGTTATCTTAATCAGAAATCTAGTAAAATTCATCCCGACTGTAGCCCATCACATCACTAACAAACAATCCAACCTTTTTATATGTTGCATTATTTCGTTAATTCTTAAAATATAAATAAGTAAACGGAAATAATCGTGAACTTGGGAATCAGGAACAATTTTGAATTTTTTTTATAAAATTAACGTAGTTCTCTATGATTCTTCATGCACCAAAAGGCATTGATTTAATGAAGAACATATTCTTGGAATTTTCATCCCGTCAACAGTAATTGAAATCTGGCGTTATCTGATGTTTGCCAGGCATTATTCGATACTTTTTATCAATTTTTGAGATAAGCAAATTTTTATGTTTAAATTTCGTGATCTAAATCCAGGATGTTTCAGTGTGCATGCAATATCGGCACATTTAAACTAACCGTACACGTTCATTAATACTGTCATAACCTTCTGAGAGTGACGTACATTAAGAATGATCGGGTATAGGGGGAAATAAATGTGGACTGATGGCCGGTAATGATTAAAATCGGTATTTTGGCTTCATTATTAGGGCGTGGCTTGGTAATTAGAGGCGTGGTTGTGGATACGGCCATTAATAATTACTATACAGATTACGCGCATCATTAATTCTGTAATTAGTATTGACCATCCCCTTCATCATAAACCACACTGTTTATTTGAATTTCGCACGGCGCGCATTTCCTGACTCGCACTTCGAATTTGCGCTGCTACGTGCACGCGCATGCGCAGGATGATTTCGTAAAGTCGTCATTCCTGTGCACATACAGTATACGCGTTTCTAAGCAAAATTAGTCATTTCAATGATCGTGTAATGTTGAAATGCAATGAAAGCGAATGATGCAACATTTTTGGAGGTGATGTCATTAGTAATGATTCAACGTGTATACAGTTCCCTATAGAACACGGAACTGGAACATGTACTTCGGGTTTGGTACTGTTCATTGGTTAATTGCACGATTATTTTTGATTTGACGATTTGGTTTCACGGTTTGATATGGACGTGGCTTCATTTTAAATAATGCTATGATTCAGGTGGCGCTGCGAACGCAAAGCCACTTTAAAAAGCGACGTGCGAGTGCGTCTCATGTTGAAATCATTCAGATTTAATTGGTTTTTTTTATAATTAATGTATATGGCATCGGTTTGATAATTTGCCAAGATTGCGTAAATTGTACTTGAGATAACCTAGTAGTTCAAGTCGTAAAAGTGATCTTCTTGCCTTAATGCCCGAAGTCGTCTATCCGATTTTACAACCTTAATCTTTGGTTAACCAAATTTAATCGTAGATTCTGTTAGTGCTTCTTGCTGCAACCCTGTTTAATCGGCAATAATCGCAGATTGTGCTAATTGAAGTTTGGTGCCATTCGCTCGTGTAAATATTTGTTAGCCGAGACCTATATTTAGCAAGTTCATTGGCAGTTTCACACCACTGGAAACAGCTGTTAGTTGTAAAAGTCATGTAGGCCTACATCGTATAAATATTTGCGGAATTTCGGCCTTCTTCCTGCCTGCCTTCCTTCTTTCCAAGTTTCTTCCTGCGTGGCTCCACCCTTTTCGTCCACGCTTTTGAGGTGTCCCAGACCGAGGTCAAACCAGCTTATCGCTGACGAACAATGGCAGCTTTTGCCGTAATTATTAAACACTTGGACGGCAAATCTCTGGAATTTTCGATGCTTATCTGGATTGCTCTTTGGTCCGCCTAATCAGCTGTTATTTGGCCTTATCAAATTCGTTAAGAGAGATATTGGCGTTGACAAATAAAGGCTTTTAACGCCTGGTTCCTACGTCCTGATAATTCCTGATTCATCTGATCATCGCAGAATTTGCAAAGTCTGGAATTTGGCACTCGTCACATGTGGTAACACGACGTTTACACGTTTTTATATAAACTGCCATTGACGTCCTCGTCCAACTTTGCTTTCGTTCATTGCGATGATGCCAGATGATTTACGTTTTTCTAAGACCGGAATCAAGCTGGGAAATTTTCGCTAAAAAAGGTGAATTTTCGTAGAATTGTAGCTCTTTTTGCTCGTACACTCAGGTAATTTGTTGTTTAGTTTTTTTAACGTCTTCCTGATGATTGTTTGGGCTCTTCAACATGACACAGCTTGCAGTTTTAGAACAGCTCATAAATCTGCAGACTGTCTTTCCATAACGGATACTCAGGCAAAAGCAGCAAATGTCTATTCTCCGGGACCCTGGAGGCCTGCATGCTGGGCACTTGAATACAAAGTTAGGATGGTTTAGGTAACTTGGGTTATATAAGGTTAGGTATCGATTTCGCCTGGAAAATATACATTTGACGACAAAAGCTTCGCTAATTGCACTTTGGCAGTCATAAAGTTACATGTACAGTCCTTTACTGTACATATTCAAAATCGACATGCTTGTTAGTTTTAAAAAATCACTATTGCTGTTTTTAAACCAATGACTGCATTTCTTTTGCTCCTCGTGACTTCGCAGCTGCCAGTCCGGTTCGTAAGGCTTCTGTCTGAGTACCCCCTATCGCTTCGTCAATTCTTCCATTTCTTGTTTCTAATGGCGAATTCGACTGGGCACACCGGTGCAGATTTTTTGGACCAGTCGAATCCGCCATTAATATGATGCTGCATTTGGTACCATACGAAATTTAAATTGTGCACTTTGGCTTCAACGTAAATAGCTTAAATTTAGTGGTAAACAGTTTCTTTGTGAAAATTCATCTTGGTTGCCTTCAGTCAACAAAATTTTCAAACGACTTTACAATTTTTAATATAAAATCTTTTGCAAGGACATTGTCACGACGATGTAAACTGAACTAATGCATTCGTTGGCATGCTATTCCATTGTTGCGTGCAATTTTTGCATATTTTAGACTAACATTTTATGGTAGTTTCTTTGACCTTTTATAATATTTTATTCGTGCATGCATGTTCCCGATTTTTAAAAAAAGCTGAATGGTACGTGCATTGAGTACGAAAAACAAAATGCACTGGTGCAATTTGAAAATAAAAACTAATGTTACGATGTACCTTATGCAGATTTCGTCAGTATGCATATATCACGTGACATTTCATTCATTCCATTGGCGACAATTACCCGGAGGCAGTGCCGATCCACGTTCTTTTAGTTAGTTGTTGATTCGATGAAAGATTACGTAATGTATCCCCATGCATAACTCTGCATGAGGTCCATTGAACTTTCCTCTCACACTGTATTTCATTTGCCTTGTAAGTTGTGCTTTTTGATAAGAGATACACATGAACTGAGAGATAGTCTACAAGGTTTTCGTGTTTGATGTGCTTTAATAGTTGGTACTGGTACTCGTATTCCTGCAATGATAAAAATTTCAAAAAATTGCTGGATCTAAGAAATTTACATAAGTTGTATTTCTTGTTTTATCTTTTGATTTGAAGCTGTTAACTTTCTGAACTCAATAGTATTTCACCTCCAAATTGAAGGAATTGTGCAATAAAATTAAAAACCGTTTGATAATGACACTTTGCTTTGTAAATTAAAACTGGAAATTGGTGGAAGAATACCAAGTCTACCTTATCAAAAATCTATTTTGGAGGAATTTTTGGGAATGTTGTTTAGCGTTCCCACCAACGCTGTGATAATTTACTCCAAAGTCTGCAAAAAACTGAGATCGGTTTTTTGTCCTTTATCGAGTCGTCAGTTTTTGTAGATAACCGAAGAAATTTGTTATTTATTATTCGGAGATAAGTAAACATTCCTATTATTTATTTGTTGCAGGCACGTTGACTGTCGTGGAATGAAGAGTTCAGGAATTTGGACTGTAAATAGAAGCGATTGAAGAGGAACCAGAGATAACCGGGAGGGGGAACAACAAATCGCAATCTGGTAAACGATATTGTCGAAAAAGGTGAGCTGGAGATTTCAGGTATGTGAAGGAAGTGTCCCAAAAAACAACTAAACAACCAGCCAAAGTAAAGAGCTGGGACATTACCACGATACCGTGACAACGATCGACAGTTGGAAAAAAAAAGTGCCGAAGGATATATCACCAGACAGTCATTCTGCCTGCAGCCACTCGTGTTATCCAGGAGGACGTGAAATAATAGGAATAGGAACAAGATTTCAACCGTAAGCTGGGGATTTTAGGTATGCGAACGAATTGTCCACCAAAAAAAAAGTGAACTGCAACTAGGAACATTGCCATGATCCCGTGACAACTACTAACCACGAGAGTCAAAGTATAAATTTCAAAGATAGGATTCCACCCGAAGGTCGTGAAATATCAGCAGTCTTTTTCAAAATTCAGGAGTCCCTCAGCGCCGGAAATATCCTTAAAATGCCGGTGACAGTGCGCTATTCTGCGGCACTGGACCGAACGTACGAAGACGGCGATCTGCTTCAGCCGCCGGCGTCGCCCAGCACGGACTCTGGGAGCGGCGCCTCCACCCCGGCCTCTTTCAGGACGGACCGGACGCAGTCGTCCACGGCATCACCCATGATGGCCGGTCAAGACGGCGACGACTACGGCTCTGTGGACAGCCTGGATGTGGAGAGCGTGTGCAGCGGTGGGGGCAACCACAGCCGCCAGATCAGCTCGGACAGCACAGAGTTCATCCCAACCAGAACCATCAAGACCAACACCAAGCCAGCATTCAACCCACTACAGTTCGTGAAGACGGGCAAGTCGAAGCTTGTCAAGACTGCGGAGCAGCAGATCAAGCAGTTCGAGGAGGTCAAGAAGGTCAAGGAACGAGTTAGGGAGGACGAGGAGGCGTGGCAGTCGGTAAGCATGGGTTGCGATTATGACGATTTTCTTGTAGAAGAACTTGTAAGGAATGTAGGGAGTATATTCAATCGAGCAAGGTGGCTCAGTAGAAGTGGGTTCGATTCTCATGTCGACAATCCTCGTTGTGGTTTTTCATGGTTTTAATACCCACAATCCCCCAGGCGAATGCTGGGATAGTCCCCATATTAAATCAGCCATGACCGTCTTCCTTTCCCATCCCTGTCCTTGTTCAGGTTTTGTTCTTCCCCAGATACTTAGTGAAGTATTTCGCTGTTGTTGCCGGCCCCAAAGCCCGGGTAAATGGGGAAGGTTGGGGAGAGTAATGGCGAATTACCCTGTGAAACCTTCACCGGTAAAATCCATGGCCATCACTTCCAAAAGTTCCAAGGGAGGAAGTTGGCATCTGAAGTCTCCGATAGTAGGGCATGACTGAAATGGATTATAATAATAATCATAATATATTCAAATTTAATTTAACTGAAGTAGAATAAATCTTGTCTAACTTAAGTTGATGACAAACCCTTCATCAAAAATATTAGAAATTAGGGGTGAAAATGTTTGTTTTTCTCCTCATGATTTTGCTCGAAAGCGGCCATGCATTCTTCAAAAATGGAATCATAATTTGGGGTAATTAACGAATTAAGTCACTGCATTCAGATTAAGGTAATCGGTGAATAACTTGATAAATTATTGCCAGATGCTTAAAAAGTTCCGTTTCGGATGAGAGAAGAGCCACCTAGAAATGTCAAGAAAAGACTGGCTTATCTTAGAAAACCGCTGATGCAGCACTCGCTGGCCTACTTGGCTTCTGAGGATTAAGGAATAAATAAATAAACAAACATGTGAATTCCCTTAATAATCGTCCCATTGTGTGCGCCTGTGATTCCATTGATAGTCTTAGAGGATTGGTTTTGACCTAGTTGATCAGCCCAAACGATGCGTTCAATGCAAATTGAGGTTGATGGCGCGGCTGCAGCCTGCATGAGTAAAATTAAATGTGTTTTGGTTAGAAATTATCTTTATTTGTCGTGTTTTTTTGTCAAGAATCTTGATAACTGGAAGAGCAAGCGGCGACAAATTTCCCACAAGACGATTCAGAAGGCGGAAGAAATCAAACAGATAGAGGAAGTTGAGTTGGATCGGCAGAGGAAAAAGAGCAAGACGTTTAATGAAATGATGGAGGAAAGGTAAGAAAACTTCGAAATTTAGCTTAAATCTTGTCCAGGGTATACTGTACACGCAGTCAATGGTATTGCAATGGCTTACAAATAATTCCGTGAAGTCAAATCTTTGATGAGTGGTCATTTTTCGATGAAGAATGGACGATATCACCATGACATCTGGTGAAATACATGTATGTGTGTTTTTGGTTTACTGAAGTGTTTACTGGAATGTTCATATCTTGTATATGGTTTTCCGATAGGAATCAAAGTAAAAAAAGTACATGTAATTTATTCATCGCCTGTGCAAAACTGGGAGTTTTTAAACAACTTTTTTTTTAAAAACTTGGTGTCCAACTCCTATTTCAACAATTTCATGTGTGATTTGTTCCTGAGATCTTAAGACATGCGGTGTTCTGGGCACAAGTTTTTTCAACACAACGATTCATTGTTGATTGTTTGTTGTCTTTCCAACTGTGATCAATACATGTACAGATGTTCGTAAAAGCGTAAATATCTGTTTGTAACTTGAGGAAAGGAACATAAAAAGGAAATGTTCATGTATGGAAATTGTTCATAAGCTGAGTACTCGTTATGCTAGGTTTGCCCGTACTTTGAAAATCTGAAAATCAACACCTAACATCAATAACTTGTATACACTGTATAAATAATACATTTAGCTGGAATTTTATTCCGTCATTTACGATTTTTATTGTTTCATGTTCAAGAAAGGTTATAATTTTTTGAATATACAATTTAAGTAGGTATTCTATCATGTGTACTAGGTTAGAATATGTTTTAAATCTGGCTTCAAAACTATGAAATTTAACACTCTGCAAAGCAGACATTTTCCCAGTGGAATCCAACTTATCATATGAAGTTTCCTTTATGGTGTTTGTGCTGTTATACCTTTAATAGTATATTATGAGTGAATGCTTGTGCATTTTCCTTATTAGTTTTGATATTTTATTCCTATTAGATCGAAGCGTGGGACGTCATCCACTCTTCCCACCTACGATGAGTGGGATCATGCTACATCGGGTGACAACGAGGAGGGTGGGGCCAGTGACGAAAATGTGGCAACTAGAGGCGACGTCAGTTTTGACAGTTCAGGAAGTGATCACGCCTTCAATGAAGATGATGATTCTAAGTTCATATCTGTAAGTATTCCAGGCGACCATTTTCCCCCAAATTAAACTGAAAGAGCGTTGAAAAATTAATGTCCTACTTTTGTTGAGAAATGTCTCACTATTGTTGGACTATTTCTATTCTCTGGCAATAATTATGTGGTTCAAATAGTTATGTTGTTGTCTGGTACCGATGGTCGAGTGGTTTATGTGCTTGCCTCTCGACCCTAACTAGCGGGGTTCACTCCACGGTCGAGTCTGTGAGAATTTTGAGAATGTGCAAAATTCTCCAAGGGATGGTTCTTTCAGATCAGTTTAAACTGAGGTCACATGTAGATTCCTTTTGATCTCTGCACGTTAAAGATCCCTCTTGGGGGGTGGAAGTCAACTTCGTAAGGTAAATTCCCAGGTAGGGGATGCTGGAACATCCCATGGCGTTGATGTTTACGCTTAGCAGAAATTGGTCAACGGATTGTTTCCTAGTACGCTGCCCCATGTTTAAAAAAGTCGCTTTATTCGGTTATCTGATCGCATAATTCCATCAAATTTCCACATCTCTACATTAAACGCAAACGTGCGAAACAATTTTGAGCAGCTTCATACAAGCTTGGACACGTTTGGACAACGTGCAAGCATGCATATAAACATCCTATGTATCAACGGCTGTACTGATATGGATTTTCTGCGTATTTTAGAAAATTAAATTTCAGCTGTTGTAGCAAACAGGCAACATCAAACACTACTTACAACTTTTTTTTTATAAATCAGTATAATTTAAAAAATATGTAAATACATATGTACAATTAAATATATATGTATTTTTAAAACATGGAACAAATTATTTTAGTACGGTCAATCTTTAACGTGTTTTTCGACGTTCATCATCTGTTTCGGTCAGCTGCTTATTTCGATCAAAATCGCTGGAACCAACGTAATCGAATTAAGCAGCTTTCACTGTATGTTTAATGGAAGACTTTTAAAAATGTTATCATCTGTAATTTCGGAATTTTTTTTCATTCAGCAAGATCAATTCATAAACTCCTGAGCACAATAAATAAATACAACACAAATAAAATTTTGAATGTCAGTTGTAGTGAATTCTTTTTTTTTTTTTTTGTAGATTTTTGGCTTCAATTCTGGACAGAAATTGATTAAACGGGAAAGATTTTATAAAAATTATTTTAAAAATCATTAAAATATCCGAAATGAAAACAATTTTATGATGATGTTAAAGTAAATCCAGTGTATATGGAATTTTTTAAAGCTAAATCGATGGCTTTTTTTTGCCACTAAGAAATACATTGGATATAAAAACGTTTATTCAAGTTTTACAATTATTTCCCTTTATTAATAGTTCTGTTGAGAACCATACAACAACGAGCAGATTAATCTATGCTTATGTAATTTTGAGGTTGTTTCTGTCGGTTTTGTCGATTAACAGATTGAGAAAATCTGCTATCTTGCTGTTCAACTTCTGATACTTCTAGGTTAAAGGCAAATGTTTTTAATGCTGGAATGTTAAATTCTTGTTATGACTGGCATTGAACGATTTCAATAATGTATATACAACTTTTATTTTCAAGTCGACACCTATATCTAAAGCAATGAACGGCAATGGTGAGCACAAGCCAACCTCAAATCAGCAGGACAGAAATGGCAATTCCTTCCCTGAGTCACACAAACCTATCAATGGGCATACAAATGACAGAAGTGGAGCTTCCGATGAACCGGAATATACTTTCGATAAGGCTATTCAGTCATATGCCCAATTTGCTGAGTCTCATCTGAGGCATCCTCCCTGTGATGATGGGCATAAAGTTACTTCATCCCCCAGAGATTTGTCCACCCGCTCACCTTCATCAATCGACTACACAATGAGGACTAATATGTGGAATGACATGGATTCTAGGGAGTCCTCGCCGAAAAAGACAGCAGCTGAGGATGAAAACCATATCGAGAAAATGGTAATTGAAAAATTGTTTCAGGCATATTTATAGACATCTCATTCCATATAACATGTCCCAGTCAATGTGCACTTGTTACTGTTACCTTTTTATTTATAAACAAATAGTTGTTATATAATGTGATAAAACTTGTTCAAAAATTAGAATTCCTTTGCGATTCTCCAGAAGATACTCTTCAGCCATTAATGCATCGTGCAGTTTTATTGCAGTTTAATGAATTCGTTACATCGACTTCATGAATCTGACTATAATATTGCAGTTTTTATTCAGTGACAATTTTTTTCATTTTTCTCAAAATATTCTATTTTCTGCATCAATATGGATTGCTATAATGTGTTGGAAACTAATCTTTTTTATCGTTTCTTTGTGCTGTTTTAGGCAAGAGCCAATGGTCAGCGGCTGTCCATTATAGTTTGTTTGCGCCGAGGGAGTGAAAACAAAGAGTTTGGATTTAGCATCAAAAGCGTAAGAGGAATTGGGTCAGGAATCTTCGTTGAAAATGTGCATCCACGTAAGCACTGCTTTTATTTATAGATAATGTTCACATGACATCATCCAGCTCGTGAACGTGGCCAAGATTTTGCTCGGCGGCCGTAATGAAGTACATACGATTAAGGTTCTTGCTTGCTCATTTTACTGTGCAAAATGGCTTCCAGAGATCTAAATGGCGTTCTGACATGGTCTCAGCTTTGATTTTGACCATTAATGAACGTTCAGTACTCGTGGTCAACATCGAAGCAGCAATCCGAATTATGTCCTTTTATCGGAATTTATGGAATTTTTAAATTTTGAGATGTATTTGCAATAGAATTCGAAAAAACTAACAAAATGCCCTCATATGACATATCACTGACCCGGAATAGTTTTCATCCTAAATTAGAATATTCAAATATGAAATATCGTCTGCATTTTCTCGTTTATTTATTCAATAATAAGTAAATGGTTAAATGGACCGATAACACCTGACTAGCAGCTGTGGATCGAGGATCCAGCCTGCAAGTTACCGTTCTCGTTTACACGTACAACTTATCTCTAGCAAAGGCGACCATTTATGCTACGGTATAAATCGCATGTTCATCATTATGGCTGCCTTGGACTTGGCCAGCATACGTTGTCTGCTTGTGAGAACTATCCGAAAATACGTCTATTTTGTCAGTGTTTTATGTTAGATTTTATACTGTTGCAGAAAGCCCAGCTGATTCTGCTGGCTTAAAGGTTAACGATGAGATCTTGGCCATCAATGGAGAATATTGCACTTCGAAACGAACACATAGTGCCATCGTGTTTGCAGTTAAGCAAGCAGTTTACACTGGCAATCTGGAGCTGGAAATTTATCGATACGAAAACACAGGTTATAAAAATGTTGCTTGCTCAAGCATGAATTACATGTATATGTTAAAGTACCAAAAAGAAAATTCCTTTAATTAAAATATACTTAAGTTGCGTGGGAATAATCTTGACCTTACAACGTCTTATTAAAATTATTAAGTATCTGTATTTTAGAACAAATTCAGATGACGAAATCTTTGGCATCCAGTAGTCCGGCAAAAGTACGAGAGGCTTCTCCTCAAGCAAATAAATCATCATCCTTGGACCGTTCGTCTAGCGAAACAGGCCTGCAACACCCTCCGAAGGTGGACCTGGTGAAGCGTCGCTCTGTTTTTGAGATGTCATCAAGACAAAGTCCTGAAAAATTACAAAACCGGAGATCTCTGGACGTCTCAGTTAAGATAAAGGATAAGCTGGCTTCTTTCGAGAATGGCGATGCTTTGGACCGAGAAACAGCGATGGACTTCAGGAAGTCGCCGAAGCATGTGTCTGCCTTCCAGGAGAAGTTGGCCTCCTTTAGAAGTCTCGACTCGCTCAACCGAAGCAGCCCGAGTCGTGATTCTAGGAAGGAGCAAGCTGCAGAGTGCAACTCAAATGTTGTAAGCGAAATGATGGACGAGGACTCGACTGATTTTGAGCTCCACGGCGTTCAATCCTTCGAACGTACCCGTAGCTGTGAATGTCTGGACTATGATGAGAGAGAAAATGTCAATAACGGTTTGATTGAGGAAAGCAGGGTGGTTGGAAATGTGGATCAACAATTCGAGACAGACTTATCGGAACTCAAGATGCTAGTGTCTCTTGCTGACAGAGAGAATACCTCAGCTTGCAGTGCAGTGCTTTCGGATTTAGAAGAAGATAGCTCAACTGATCGGCATGTTTATGAATCGATGCATTTGGAGAACTCCACTTGGCTGGAAAAGGTAGAGGAATTTGTCGTAGAAACCTTTTTCGTTTGAATAGGAGTTGAAAGTCAGATGATTGGCTCCAGGAGTTGTCAGTTTTTGTTTGCCAACTGATGATTGTGTTTTGTAATTTCACCAGGATGGGGCTGCATTACAAGACAGGTTATACAGCCCAAAGAGCGGATTTGAATTGGCGGAAAGTCTGGAAGAAACGCCAATAACCGGTTCGGTTCCTACCAGCCCTTGCGAAGTGAATACATCACAGGAGTTTAGTCTCAATTTCCGGCAGGAAGCTGAGGCCGATATGGAAATTGCTTTGAACTCCCAGGATGCTGTCGATTTGAACCCGGAGGTAATATAATGGGTGGTGTTTAGCTGGACATCCTCGATCTAATGAAGTTTATGCCAAATTTGCCAAAATATGTCCATTAACTGGGGCTTCAATTATTTATTCCTTAGAAGCTGGAGAACCTCGATTTAAGCGGAGAGGTTCTTGTCATTGAACATGTTGATGCTCCTCTCAAGACACTGGAGCCCCCCAAGGAGAAGCCTCCACCACCACCGGTTGACTTGTTGGAAAATGGCAAGAAAGTCCCGGTAGATAAAATTAAAAAACTTAAGATTTGTGATAAAAAACGTTAGAAGTATGTTCAACAATGTAGTCTTTAACATTATGATACCCCTTTCTTTCATTTTTTCCAAAACAGGATAAACTGAAAAGAGTGGACTCAACGAAACGCATTCGTACTGAGATCTGGAAGAGGCGAACGGATTTTTTGGGAATTGATGGCGAAGATGTACAAAAGCTTATGCAGCATGGTAAAGACTTTATTCCAGGAATATTATTCTCGAAATTATTTATCATGAACTGTACAAACTGCAAGACTCGAACTATGTCTAAAACCAATGTTATGGAAGGCATACGATTTTTGTTTCATTTTTTTATGGCAGATATTGAAAGCGTCACCCCACCACCTACACTGGAAAACCTTCTACGGGAAGACATGCTCGGACAGAACTGGAAAGATGGAGAAATTAAATTGGAGGATGCGGAAGCGAGTAGGGAATCCAATGCTCCGTTGGAGGATGAGAAGGAAATTGCAAGGAGAGAAAGAGAAATTATCGAAAATCTGGAATGGGAGGAGCAGTTGGTGCAGGAACCACAAACGACTGCCAGCGAAAAGGATTTCAACTGTAAGTGTTAATTAAAGGCACGGCGATGCTTGAATGCAAAGAGTTGAAACGAAACTTTTTCATTGTCTTAACAGCTTATAGGGCTGGTATTTTTGAAAGTGCCAAATCTTATTAAAAATTATCTCCGGGTTATAATTGAATCGCTTCTGGGAAATTCTCCAGTCAATTTTATATATAGAATGTATATTAATAATTTGATGCATTTGTTAATTTTCTGGGTGTTTAAACCAATGGCAGTGTCTGTGTACAGTGCCCTAGTGATAACCGTTGGTGTTGTTTGAATTAGTAACGGTGAACTATTTGTATTTCCAGTAAATGATCGCAATCTTGAGCCAGAAGCATTTGTTGCCGAAGAGTTTGCATTCGAGAGGAAAATGGTACAGGAGAGTTTTGCCGTACCCATAGAGAAGGACACGGTGCCGCAGTCATTTTACCCGGACAGCGATATGACGCTTAAAATGAGAGAAGAGGAGCTGCAGCGTCAGGAGGTGAGATTTCAGAAAGCGAGGCTAGATCTTATCGATGGCGTTGCAGTTGTCCGTGATCGTGATGATATTACTATTAACTTGCCCTTATTTCTGTTATTTATTCTCCCAAGGAACTGTTGCGTCTCGAGAAGGAAAAGCTGAGAAAGGAGCAAGAAGAGCTGCTCCGTCAAAAAGAGGCTTACCAGAAGCGAATTGAAGATCACCAAAGGGGAAGCATCGGTACTCCAGCATCGGTACCTTCTCCAAATGGGATTCAGATGTCTGCCTCTCCCAAAAAAGACGTTCGTTCTCCTACTAGTCCAATTTACGGTGAGGTCATATTTCAAAATATTCGATTAAATATAATTGGAGGGAACGTGCTCGACGTTTTTTGAAAAAAGAGCTAAATTTTCATAAAGTAGATGTTTACTACAACGACATTAGCGTGCACACCTACGGTTATCCATGTATGAGTGGCCCACTTGCGAGTCGCCATTGCAGGTTCATGGTCATTTAAGACAGTGCTACTCAACCGCAGGTCCATGAAAAAGCTCTTGACGTCTGCTCGGGTTTCTGATTATTTTGAATAACTGTAGAATATCCATTTTGTAAAAGGATTTTATGAAATTACTACTAAAACAACTATACAAATAATGGTTTGAATTTCTGCCTTGGCAGTCTCCGAAATATATTTCCAATTTTTGCCGGTCTGTGAAATTTGTGTGCAATTTTCGCCGGTCCACAGGGGTTAAAAGGTTGGGGAAACACTGATTTAAGAGATTTAGACAACATTGAAAACATACAGCATGGAAGATTTTCTTTCAACTTTCAGAAACCATCCAACCACCATCATTGCTTTCCCCTGACCGCCCAACTCGTACAGTAGCGCAACCTCCACTACCACCAAATAAGCCAAAGATCATTAGTCCAGTCTTCAATGATCGGATTCATTCTGTCAGGTTAGTGACCCTGCATTCGTTATAATGGTAAACCCCTATGTTTTTGTGAACATTTCCCATGAATCCGTTCCAAGAATTCGCTGGAATTTCTAGATTTGCTAAACTAGTTTATAACTTGTCTATGGTTTGCTTTGCAGCGAAACATCAGATTCAGTCAATGATCCAGACAAGTGGCCTATGCACCCAAGGATCACAGATGAACACCATGTGAAGTCCGACCAGCAATCGGCACTTCAACCCCTCACTAAACAGGCTCTTTCCGCTTTGAGCGCCTCACCAAAGGTCAAGTTGATGGACAACGATCAGTGGATGGCGCGTCGTAAAACTAACGGTCAACGGCGCGAAAACTACAACCAGCATTGGCTGGTGCAGGAGGCCGAATTTAGGCGTTTGCATCCTCAGCAACAGCAACAACAACAACAGCAGCAGGATAACCAAAAACAATCAATGCAAGGTGTCCAATCAAGTGGTGATGCCAATTGGCAACATTCACCTCCACAGAGCAGTTGGAAGGTACAGCCTACCAACGGAAATTACTCTCCATCCAACAGCAACGGCATTTACTCCGCGTCCGATTTGGTCAACAGATCGCCGGGCAACCAAGTACAAAGTCCAGCCCAGAGGCTGGCGGTGACGTCTCATAGGCCGCAACCCACGCCTGCTGCCATGGATGCTACATATGCGGTGCCACAGCACCTTCAACATCGACAGCAGCATGCTGCGCCACTGATGCAACAGCAGCAGCATGCTGCGCCACTGATGCAACAGCAGCAGCATCTCTTTTCGCCTCCACAGGAAAGGAGGCAGGACATTGTGACTGATGCGTCACCACCAATAAAAGTGGCACCTCCACCACATCCACCCAAACCAAGCAAGCAAACTCCAAAATCAGTTTCAGAGAATTCGGCTGACAGGGATTCATCTGCATCACAGATGCTGTCTGTGAGTGGCAAGAAGAAATGCTCTCATTGTGCCGAGGAATTAGGTAAGCAATAACTGAAGAGATTCCTCACATTTTCAAGCCTGAATGAGCAGAAATCTACATTGACGAGAATGTCTAAAAACCTTCCTCTGCTTTCGAAATACTATCGGGTAGCGAGGTCGTCTCAGGCTTGAGGTCGAAAGTTTTGTACAAGCTATCTTCAGTTTGTTTGTGCAAAACCGAGCAACCTCGACCAACTGAGCAAGTTTGTGCAGCACAAAAAAGTGTGCGGCTCGATTTGTTATGTACCTGGAGGTGTACTCCCTGGATAATCCTTATTCCATCCATTTATTGGGTACTTACCTACCTCTCGTTTGTTGGTTTTCATTCAGGTCGAGGCGCTGCCATGATCATCGAGTCTTTGCAGCTGTTTTACCACATAAATTGCTTTAAGTGCTGCGTGTGCCACATCCAACTGGGCAACGGCACCAGTGGCGCAGACGTAAGGGTCAGGAGCCAAAAACTACATTGTCATAATTGTTACAGCAACGATGAAGGTGAGTAGGGAAATGTTTTGAAATAAAATTGCTTGTTTAAAATTGAACCAGTAGAATACATCATTCCATTTGGTCTTTCTTGTACGTCGCCAACGAGTTTCTGTCAACACGTTGTTCACCACCTTTGATTTCCAACGTGTAATTTGCCTTTTATCCCTTTTTGTTTCAGGATTAAAATTCAGCAAAGTGTAGAGTGCCTTTACTCAGTGGGGATATCGCTGTCCTCTGTAACGATGACCCTTGCATCAATGGCGACACCAGAATCATTTCACTACTTTATTAATGAGTGGCGGAAGCCTTGTCTTGGACATTTTATACAGACATTTAGACGCGTGGTAGATTTTGGAGGCCTTCACTGCTGTCGAAGAAGTGCTGGCGGGAAACAAAAATGCGTTTTTAGCATTTGGACGAGGTTTTATTTCTGGCAGATACAGTTAGGATTAACTGAAAGCGTTACATCTGGAGTAAGATGAGTTTTGTGCGAACATTTGCAGTTTTACTACTTAGCCACCCATTTGGTAACTGCACGTTTTAAGCGCCGATTTCGAGATGAGGTTTGTTTGCCGAATCGGACAAATGTGCCTTTGTGTGCTTTTTATTCTGGAGAGGAGGGCGCGATTTCCCGCCTTTAAAATGTGATACGATGCAGTTTAATTTATGACTTTATTTTTATTTCAGATTGTTGATTATTTGTGCGTGTGCCTTTTTTGATATTTAAAAATCAACTATGGAGGGAGGGGATGGTTGCGGCCCCTCCTCTCGCTCCCTTTTTTGCAATACTCTTGAGGATTTGACGCTTTTTAATGCCATTAGCATCCAAAGGACTGAATATGAACGTTACACTTACTTCATTATGAAAGTTTTTAAGTTTTTTTTTTTGATATTTCAAAACGTTTTAGTAAATTTGGGCCATTTCAACTTTCCGGCCTTTTCTTCTTAGCAACTATAGCATAATGCAGTAATTCAATACTATGAATTATTGTGCAATTCGTTCATATTTCAAACAAAATTTCAGCGAAAGGCTCCGATATCCCTTCCAGAAGTACTGTTTGTTCTATGTCGTGAAAAAATGTAAACTATACAAGTATTATTTGTAATGAAGCTGAGTGCAAATTTTCGGAGCTCTGTTACATTACTTAAGGCCTGTGCATGCTGCATCAACTATAAGCATTTTTATTGAAAATTTGTGAGTAGACTCACAAAGATGCGGCATCTTCCCGATTCAGCCAATTGCTTAAATATCCGGCACAATTTACTTAAGGTTTTTATTTTTATGCACGTTTTGAGTTATGTTATAACTGGTTTCAGTTACATGCCGAGTTTTGATTTACATAAAATGCAGTTTTTCCTAGCATATTCACATGTGGCTGTCCTACTTAATCGGGAGAAAAGTCCGACTGTCCGAGGTTCAGAAGAACTCCCTGGGTGCAATAATAGGATTCCCTGCCTGTATATGCAGGAGTGTCACGAGTAATATACTGCTGAACACGGAGTACCGACATCGTCTTTACCTCGAATTCTGAGGTATTATCTTAAATAGTTGTGTAGGAATATGTAATATAAAAATCGAATCGTTTTTCCCTATTTTGTTTTGTTTTGAATTCGCATAAACGGTTGAATTTGGCAGCTCTGAAATTGGTTGCAACTTCATCGAAAATCGTTTAATTTGTTCGATGTGCTTTGCCTCCAATTGCTGAAGGTGGCTCCTTTTCAGATCAGAATGTATATTTTAATAAATATAATAAATGTTAAATATAATAATTATGGAGGGTTTCCTTCTTTTGCTTGACTGTAAAATGTAGTGAGATGTTATGAAGCATGAAATTGTCTTCTTCTTTTTGATGTAAAACTACGTCTTTTCCCCGACTTAAGGGGGTAGTATTGAAATTTCAGTTGTCCATAAATGAATGACGTCTTCACAGTAAATGATGACGTCAAAGTTTAATAAATGGTCATCATTTACTATCATTACCCCGAACGTAGTTCTACGTTGTAAAAGTTGCAGGATAGCACGTCTATTCTTAGGTGTCTTTTTTAGTAACAATTACAAGTTAACTTTGTTACAGGTCGACGATAATTCACCAAGCATAGTTGTGCTCAGTACAGATCCTGACTTCAGTTACCTCAAAACATTTGGCCATCTTGCCATTATACTTTATAGGCAAATTAGACAATGGCCCACAATGTAAAAAAGAATACTTTATATTATACAGGCCATAATGTCGACAAGTTGAGAACAATTAACGAGCAAGGTTATTTTAAACTTAAGGAAATAGCCAATTACAGCACATTTTGACGTGGAGCTACGTCTTTCCTTGAGTTTGATTAAAGGGAGTAGGTACGAAGTATCGGATGCCCCACAAAATGGGACATTTTTAAAATTTGATAAAATTCTGGCGATGATGCCATTCAAAGAAAATTATGATATTGACGTCAGTCATTGCAATTCTTATTAACCTTCGGATGATGACATCAATTCAATTCTTTACCCTGCAGTCAGTAGATTAGTACCATTTGGCAGGGGGTATCCTTAGTGATGGATCCCAACA
>JAQGAO010000395.1:0-36159 GCA_034697705.1 Ommatoiulus sabulosus | reverse complement strand
GGGAGGGGAATTCTTGTGCGTTACAGGTTTTCCAGTATTTAAAGGTGTGCTTTAGCAATGTGACAATGATTGGTGTAAGTTTTAGTTCGTGAACTATTATGTAATGTGGGGTTGTGTAATCCAAGCTAAATATCTTCCTATAGAAGTTTTCCTGTAATCTGGCAAAGCAATCCGTCTTAGTCCAGGCCCAAAACACTGCATTATATGTTAGTATTGGTAGTAATAGTGAGTTGAAAAGTGTTGTGTGAGTTTGTAAGTTATTTAGCTTTTTGTTAATGAAGAGTCTGAATACAGTGTTCATTTGGCTCTTGAACTTGTTTTTCAAGGATGAGATGTGTTTGGTAAATGAGCTATTACTCTGGAAAGTAATGCCGCATGTACAATGTGGCGAAATGCATTTCTCAACTTGACTCCATGTACCTCGTACAACTTTAAACATTTACAGTTTTAACAATGGATTATTTCAAGCAATTTGCGTAATTTGCAGCCAATAAAACATGATTTTTCCTTTACGCACAAAAAAGCCTGAAATTCGACAGCAAATTTCTTCGTCTCTGTAAGCTTTCTTTCATAGACTTATGCATAGTAGAGTATGCATACTAGACATATGCAGTACTTTTAAAGTTGATCTTAAGCTCCATGGATGTTAATTGTTTACTGTGATTTAAGTTTCAGTATTCATTAACTATTCAACGAATAATATTCCAATTTACTTCCCTCATAAATTTCAAAATAGTTTTTTTTTATTGATAACCAATGGCAGCACTTGGAAATGAGACCTTAGATCTGTTATTAAAGTTTTCCACTAGAGAGCTCTCTATTTTCCACGAACTAAGTGCTCCATCTTTTGACAAACATGGAAAGCTTTCGTGAGAAAAATACACGTGACACTTTTAGCCCTATGGCGGTAAACTGGGATGCCGAATTGAAGAATTCATCGACATTTCAGCTTCTTAAGTGAGCAATGTCCAACTGATGTCCAAGCTGTAGAACATAAATAGTGCTTCTGAATAATGTTAACTTTTACGTGAAAACCAACTGTTTTGAGCCGTGTTTTGCTCAACGTTTTATTAATTTAAAAAGAAGCTTCGTTTTTATATTATATCTAATCTGCTATAGATTTTTTTGGTGATTTATCTCACAGGGCACACTTTCAGGAAAAAATTTACTACTCTACATCATACATGCTTCAATTCTGGCATCATCTTACAATTAGTATTAAAGTAAATTTCAATTTATGATTGATGTTTACATCACTTTTATTATCAGTTAAAACTATGTTCAAGAAAACGTGAATTATTGCTTGGACTCAATGCACTTGTTATCAATCTTGCTAGAATTAAAATTGGCCGCTCGAAGTTACCGTAGTAAAGCATGATAAAATATTCAGGGTAGGTAAAACAATGTATACATTTTGGCAGTTACCTGCAAAAGGAGCTTTGATAGGATTAAAAAATGCTGCAAAACTCAAGGACTTAAATCAAATTGCAGTATTTTTTTAGGTATACAAATTATTTAGGAAAAACATACAATAATGATAGGCAATGCAATTGCATACAAACCACTTTCTAAATATAAAATTAGAACATGCAATACAATGCAGCACACCAATACATTTGTGAAATGCAGCAAAAATCATTTGTGTCAGGGTGCCGACCCTGACATTCCTGCCGTTTTGCGCATCACCAGCTGAAATTTGATGTAAATTTGATCTGAATGAAAATATTATTGGTATTAATAATCAAACATTTAAAATGGATAAAAATATGCTTTGAGTAAATGACATTTCAAAAATCACTGTGAAACGCTAGCACGGTACCTATTTGTTTAAAAATAATATCAATGAGTAAACGTAAAAAATGAAATATTAGAAATAGGATTCCATTCAAATCTGTTCAGATCTTCCAGCATTTTATGAAACATAGTTAAAATGAGTATGAGTAGAAATTTCCATTTATTCAAAATCATAGGATTTGTATTATTTTCTAAATATCGCATTTCCAGTTTTGCAATTTTCTCAACTTTAAAGTCAAGAAAGTAAAAATGTTTCAAGTTGCTATAGCATCTGTTGTAGTCTTCAAAAGCTTGATAAAATTGTTGAGATATCTTGACTTAACCTGATGCTACCTCGTCATAAGTTTATGAATTCGACTCTTATCATCAAACAAACTTCTAACCATAATGACTTGAATGCCACCGACAATAAGCATAATACTGATTTGCAACATTGACCAGTTGTTCACTGCATTAAAGTTGCGTTCTTGCACGTTGCGATCTCTGGCTTCAAATGCCCTCAACTGTTCCTGGATGTGTCGGACCCTTGTTATGCGTGATTTCACTTCTTCTACTATCCCCTATTTTGAAAAGAACATTTCGTAAGTTTATTTCAATGCCATAATCACTACTGCGTACATGTAGTTGCTGTGGTATCAAAAAGTTGAACATTTTGGTGGTGGAAATATTACACATTGCATACTTGGGTTATTATGAATGAAACAGATTCTCTTGTATTATAAATTCATGCAAGAAACATGAACTATATTTGCAATAAATTAGCAGTTATCTGTTAATTTAGAAATATGAAGATGCTTGATTTTTATTTAGGTGGTTTATGTTTATAAGTTACCTGAATATCCTCTACTGTAACATCATAGTCTCCCTCGATTCCATTTGCTGTAGATGCTTTTGAATCCTCGTCATTATCATCGTAATCATCGCTTCCCTCTGGTTCCACTATAAGTTCGAAGAATACTACCTTTGAACTGATTCGGCTGAAGGTGTTATCAAAGCACATTCTGTAATCGCCATTCTCCTTTGCTTCTTGTCTGCATAAATATTCAAATAAAATTGTGTTTAAAGATTTAATACAGGGTTATTACAAAAGAATCATTGGGTTTAAAATAGAAATATTTTGGAAAGTATTTCAGATATAATAGTAAATGAGACATCGAGAGAAAGTGAAAATGTCCTAGTTTTTAATCGTACCATCACAAATATAAAATGTGAGATCCTTGCGTCACATGACACACGTCTATACGGTAGTCCAATTCGGCTGAAGTGTGTCCCTTTCAATGAAATTCGAGCCCTTGAGCATTTAAAACGCTTTCTGCTGCATAGTCACCATTTTGCTAACTGAGTTCATGCTGCCACCTAGGCGTTTAAAGCAAAGTTTGCATGTGCGTATTTTAAACTTGGACTTTTCCCCTTTCTTTTTGTGTGTTATTTACTATTGTACCTGTAATACTTACCGAAATATATATTTTTAAAACCCGATGATTCTTTTGTAATTACCCTGTATAGTAACATAAAAACTATTTAGAATGTTATCATTGAAGAGTTTTGGTTAATGTTTTTACAGGGTAATTTATCATTACTTTACTCAACCCTTCCCATTTATACAAGCTTGGGAAAGGATATCGTCCTGGCCGACATTATACAGGAACTATCCAACTATTTGCTTTGAATTGTTTGTGGGAAACCATGAAAATCTCATTCAGGATACTGTTCCCAAAGCCCGGTATCCACTGCCACTAAACCACAACTTATAACTCGAAACTGGGTCAGTGATGATGAAAGCATGACGCTGCTACGCCGATTTCACGAAACCTAAAAAGAGGAAATCAAGTTGTGTTGCCTAGTTGCACCTTTCCGTCGAGTGTAGGTCTCTCCCTTTCATCTGGCACAACTAGGCTAAACTTTTGGTGATATATCGACATATACCTGGACATATATCGATGATACTTTAAAAGACAGCATATTGTAGTGCGTTTAGAGGTTTATGCTTTTATATTAACTTTGTAAATATTCGTAAATGAAAGGATTAGTAGTATTAAACTCAATTCCTTTTTCCTTTCGCGCTAGAAAATCACGCTTTGAAGTATCATCGATATATCGATTGATAGTAGCGAATCGTTGATAGTAGCGTGCGCCACCGTCGCAAGTTTAGCCTAGTTTTGCCAGATGAAAACGAGAAGCCACGTACACACTGCCACAAAACCAAATCGTCTTGCTTTCGTCATCACTGACCCAGTTACGAGTTGTAAGTTGTGGTTTCGTGGCTGTGGATACCAGGCTCAAGAGTAGATTCCACATCTGCCAATCCATGAAATTAATTTTTTACATAAGAGCTCTATTTTTGTGGAATATTCTGGTCCACTGAATTTCAAAACCATATAGCATTCATAAAACCATATTACAACCAATTTACATTACAAATTGTGTCAACCTCAAGTCAATTAATACACTAACTACGAGGTGAAATCTCAACGTCTAGTTTTTTCACCAGTAAAATTGCATGTTGATCTTAACATGCTGCGCAATATCATACTGCATAATTTAGCTTGTCACTAAGACTTTCCAACGATTTAACGCTGGATTCAAGCTCATTAACCTTTTCACATGACAATGCGATGGTGCATGAGGTCAGGATCGAATAAACTTCCTAACCTATGGGCAGATTCAGTTTTCCTGACATCGACAGCCAGTAATTTTCCCTCTGGGCTGTATAGCCCAAAATTGATGTCTAGATTCCCATGCCCACCATCGATAACCTGAAATGATAAACGTTAACTTGGAAAACGTCGTTTAAAAATATAAATGGACTGAATGACACAGCGTTGTTAAATGGTCGATCTCTGCATGCTAATTTACCTGATATTCGATGTCAATTATATGCCCCTTTTGGGTGGTGTGATAAAAGCATTCTTCACCCCCGGGGGATATAGTTACAGTAAGTTCTTGTTCGAAACTATGGCTACATTGTACTTTTAAATTAACTAATAAATATAAAAATAATATCCTTTGCAAAATAAAACTTCCCTTCAAATGACAAGCCATGGCACACCTTGAAAGTGAAGCCAGTTTAAATAGTTCATCCATGTTGAAGCACAGCAATACTAATAGGTGGGCCTCTGTATATTAATTAAACACTTTTGGGCGATTAGTTGATATTAGTTAAACCGTGAGTTCTCTTAAGATTTTCGAATTTATTCGCAAGCCAAATGGCTTTCCATTCTAGTATTTCGCCACATTGTTCCAAATTCGGCAAATGCGGAGTTTGATTTCCAATATGGTGGCAAATGTAGTTGAACGTCCAATTTCTCTACTATGAAGCGCCGTAATAACAATCCGGAAGTAGTCCACTGAGTTTCCCAATGTACCGTTCAAAGTTTTCAAATTAAAATACGTCTCACATCTATATTTTTTCACGATAATCGCTCGTGTGCAATTAATTTTATTCCAACCATTAACGTAGATGCATTAAATTTTATTTCAGCATTTACGAATGTACATTGATTATGATTGATAGCGATGTACAGTACATGTAGAAGAGCTTAAAAGAGCTTATCCGCGCAAAAAAAAAGTGCTATTGCTTCAGCGCGACAATTGGACCTATAGATGCTTAATTGACTCAAAAATCTAATTACTGGCCATTTTTTGATTCATTTATTGTTTATTTTCATAGAAAATAACCTTCTATTTTCCTTTAAATTTATTTCATGCTGTTTCCTTATGAGCGGATGAATACGAAACCGCTTCCCCGTGTCGTTTTGGTAAAGCGGCCTTAATTCTGTTCTCTGGGGTTCTTCGCCGAAGTCCTTCTGTTTGATTTAGGTACGATTAGTTTTATAGCCTTCCCCGACTTTCAAATCAAGTCAAATCAATGAAGTATTATGTAATATGTTTGATTTTAACAAAGGACGAGCTACGTTCATTGGAAATCCCCTCGGAAACGAAAGCAATGCCCGAATGCTGCAGTAAACCAGTTTTTTGACTGTGTCCCGTAAAACAACTTTGTTTCAATGGTATTCATTTCCATTTTATAATTAAGCGGCTTTCGCCTTAAACTTCGCTTGACTCTACATTCGTCATGGTATGAGGCATCATGATGGAATATTCGGAAGAAACGAGTGCCGGACAAGGTCCTGATGTAAACGTAGAATTAAACGAAATGGGGGAAATCGGCCTGTCTTCTCAAGTAAGCGCACCATTCAACCAATGTGCAGACGACGGCTCTGAAAAGCATGTAGAAAAGTGGGCAGAAAATCAAAACATTGGCAAATGTCTAGCAGACGATAACGCTAATGATTTAGTAGATGAAAGTACGGGCATTTCGACTAATTCCGATTATGCTCCTGCTTATTCGGCTAAAAAGGCCATAACCGAATTCACAGAGACCAATTATGAACTGCAACAAGCCTATAGGATTTTGCGAGATCTTATGTCAGAAGGACATAAGGGGGTCAATTCGCCTTTCATGGACTCTGTTGAGACCATCGAAGAGGATATGGATGATTACTACGAAGTTATCACGAAACCAATGTGGCTGAAAAAAGGTAAGTCATTATAATCGGTGTGTCTGTTAGTTTACCCACTTGTTGCTAATGTTTACGAATAATGACTTGCCACATGTCATGTATGATACACAGAATTATAATGAAAAGTTGTTGAAAATTAAATGACTGACAAGCTTATGTCACAAGCAGTCATAAGTGTTTGATGACGATGGCCATGCTGACGCTTGTCAAACATCGTTCCATTATGATCACTATGACCTGTCAATTTAACACGTGTAAAAGTTCACCTGTCATGTAAACAAGCAGTCATGAAAATGTTAGATGACGATAGCCATGCTGACATTTTTGCCAATTATCTTTCCATTATGAATTTTAATGATCAACCTACATGTACACACATGTTTAACATATGTACAACTTGTTGAAAAGTAACAAGCGTATGTCAAAAAGCATTACACTCAGGGTGCATGCAGAATGGGATTTCAAACAGTTTCTTTTGAATGATTTAGTGCCATTTGCCACCTGCATACTGAAGACTAAAAAGATTAACAAATCATGCATCCACCATGGGCGCAGTGCCCGATGGTGTAATAGATCGGAGGCAATGATGCTCTGGCAGCAGATAATAAATGCTAATTAGCAATTAATTGTAGCAGCAAATAGCTGTTACCATCATTATGAATTCTGGTACTTGTATGTTATAATGATACAATATGGAAGCTGTAGTTTTTTATATCGTTTGCTACTGTAAACATTTTTGATAATTTGTTGTCAAATTTGTGCATTGACTTTGTGTTACACTGGGCTTCTAGTTTGTTTTAAACTGTTTGAAATGTGCTCTTGTTTAAGTTGCGCTACTTAGCCTTGAGAATATTAACCCTAAAAATTAGTTTTTCACTTACTAACTTGCATGGTTATAACTTAGACTATCAGTAGGCCTATGTGTATGTACCACATCAGTGAACATGTAAGTCCAATGCAATGCATACCACATTCCCATATGCTTACAATGTTTTCTAAGCATGTTGTTTATGTGGTATTGCAAAGGTTCACTTCAAAAGTCAGTTATCATCAATGTCAATGCTGCTGTTTTATTATTAATCGTTGTTGATTGCATACCGTAATCACCTAGTCTTGTTAATCAATGGATGGTTTATCTGTTTATCGATTCAAAGTAGTAATAGATGAACAATGCAATATAACTTAACATTTAATTGCTTGAATAAATTTGTCTGTGTGTGACGGAATGTTGTATTCATCCTTTATTAGGGCCTACTACAGAAAGGTTTCTTATATAGCCTACATTTGCATTTTCAGTCACACATTTCCTCCTTCGTCCCAGTATATTTTTCAGTAATTCACTGCAAAGTGACCATTGGTGTATTTATTGCAATTGAGAGAATGGCTTCCTTGTGCTATCTTCACAAATCAAATTTATGTAGTCGTTAAGAATCTTGGAACATGCAGCAGCACTTGTACATTATTAAGTTATGTTTTTGTATTTTTTGCAGTCAGACACAAATTTCTGAAGCGAGAATATAACACTATAACTGAAGTCGTAGCAGATTTAAGGCTGATTTTGGAGAACTGTTATCGTTATTATGGACCTGATAGTCCATTCACTAAAAAGGCACTGAGGCTAGAACAAATGTTGGAACAGAAATTAGCTCTTTTGCCAAGGTATGTTACTTCACTTTAGACCTTTGTACCGCTGTCAAACATCTATTGCAGTTGTTTAATTTTTTTTGTTTTTGCTTGTTTATAGGGAGTTGCGTGATAAAACAACGTTGGAAATTACCTCTGGAAGGCCTGTTAATGATGACATTATTGGTAACTTATGTCAAAGCTGGATTATTTTAATAGTAATTTGAAACTATCACTTACTGTAATTTATTGATTTCGTTTTTAGCTACTAGAAGGCGTTCAACCAGGCAGTCTTTGGATTATACATCAATTTTACTCAACCTTGTGCGGCACGAGAAGGCAGAACGGAATCGGGAACTGAAGAAGAAACTTACTGAAGGTAAAAAAGCGGAAAAAGAAGAGAAAGAGAAAGAGGTGTTGGTATGGGAGGATACACTACTGGAAGAACCACTGAAGACTGAAATGAAAGCAATGTGGGAGGTAAGTTGATTGAAGTTCACAATAATTTCTTCAGGATCTTTTTTGTAACTTACAAGTTGTTTATAATTTATATTGTAGCTGCCAATGATTGGTCATTTCTTTTATTTATGCCAAACTGTCTTAAATATGCCGGAGGTATCACAGTTTGAGTTGGAAAGGATTCTGGTTATGCCGCGTGCTAGCTCATTGCTACCAAAAATTATGACGTCATTATTAAGCAATCCAACGCAGCGTTCAAGGTATTTAAATCATGTTTATAGGTCAATTTAATTTTTAAATGGTACAGTATTTAAGTATTGTCACTTGTATATATGGCTATTGTAACTATCCTATAAGCAATTTAGTAATTGTATGTGAAATTGTAATGGCATTATTGTCTTTTTTTATGATAATTTGTAGTCTATATTCAATGATGAAGGAAATTGCAACTTCCCCTATTAAAAATTTCTAGAAATGTAGTTTGGCTGGGCTGCAACTGAGCAAAATACCCTATTATTTTAAATTTTCTGCAGTCTTAAAAAATCTCTCCATTCTATTAAAACATTATATAATTATTCTGTGCATTTCTTTTTTTAGTTTGGACCGTAATCCCCCAATGCCCTACAAAGTTTGGCAAAGCCGATTACAGAACAGGATCCAGTCATGGTACAAAATATTTAATGCTAGAGAAAAGAGAGGGGATTTGGTAATATTTTATTATAAATTCCATTCAATGTTTTGTCGGATGAATTTCGTGCTTTGGGGTTGATGATGCATTAAATATGGAATTTATTAAAAACAATGTATCAGGTGTTCCAGCAGCTGGGAATCGAAGCAAATTTCTTTAAAATATTGGGAACAGAAAATCCTTTAAATGAAAAGCGATTTCATGAGCTTTCATTTCATCAGAAAATTTGGTGTGTCAAAGGACTTTGTGATTATATTTTGGTAAGTATTTGAAAACTTTTTTTGTCTATTTACAAAAATCAGTGGGCTTTATATTTCCCTTGTTTTCATTTACAGTACAACCATCGCACTGTTCAAGATTCATTGAATGACCAGCTAATGGACGACATGAGGGAATATGTCCTAGGATGCGATTCTGTGGGAAACATGTATCTGCATTTTCCACAGTTTTGTGGTCAGGATCTTAGAATTTATAAACAAAAAAAATGCAATAAACCTCCATCACCTAATTGTTGGGGAGCACCATATACGAAGAAAAGGGTATGTTCTTACATTATTACATGCTTAAAATAGATACAAAAGGCATGTCATCACAAATGACAATATCTCAATTTACTCAAGACTTCCATTTTTGGATTGGCAAAGTTGTTTAAAACCATTTGTTAATTTTTTTAGAAATTGCCAAAAAAGGAAAAAACTCCCCCACAAGCCCCCAAAAAACAGAAAACATCAGCACCAAAACCACCAGACAAAAAGTTGGAACTCAGTGAACCTCCTCTTGCTCTCTCGTGTACAAGACGCAGTCCCAGGTTTTCAAAGATCCAAGATCTACCTGAGAAGGCACCCTTTGATGAGCTGGAAGATGCAGATGCCAGTGAGGAATTGACATCAGAAGAAGAAGAACAGAATTCAGAGGAAAGTGATAGTGAAGAAGAAGAAGAAGAAGATGATGATGTTAAACCTGATATCACTAAATTTGAGCTAGTTGTGGACAGCATGGAATCACTCAGGACTTTCATGGACAAATTTAAGAATGCATATGAAAATATGCACAACAAGAAAGAGAAGCAACCGTTCAGTAGATGTGATGCAGAACTCTACAGGAGATTAAAAAACCTTTTAGAGGAATTAGAACCTTGGGAAAGTAAACTACAAAAATCTGCTCAGAGGATTCGAAATCGGCTTAGGAGAGAATGGGAAGACTTTGTGGAAGATGAAGAGGTTAGTTTTTGATTGAAATTGTTGTGAAACAATTGTATTTTTATCTAACAAATTAGAAAACATCAAATACCGATATAATGTACGAGTATTTTGGTGATTTTGAAATTTCTTTTTGGAGCTACATGCATTTATTTCCAATCATTTTTATTTAGATAATTGAAGATATTTGGGGCTCTGATGGAGAAAGCGAAGACAGGAAGTCTAGTAATAGTTCATCAACTAGTGAAAATTCTAATGAAGACGCTAGTAATTCAGGTCAAAAAGCTATCTGCAAGCCGGAGAGACCAACAACAAGGGCCAAAAGTGCCCAAAAGATTCAGCCAGTAAAGCAGGAGGAGATTAGTACGGAAGAGCTGCTGAATCAGGATGATGACTCGTGCGAATACCTTACTCGGGGAAGGCTGCAGCAGATTAGAATTATGCGCAGTCTGCCTAAAAAGAACATCAAGCCAGGCAGTGAAATAAAGGTTAATGGAAGTAATCCAGGGCAGCAAAATTTGCTGCTCGCACATTCCAGACAAAATACCGCATCTCAGGCTAAAGAACTGTATGCATGGGAAACGTTGCGTCAGATTCTGGTCCCAGCATCAAACCCGATGAGCACAGATCCTCTGGCAAGTGGTGATACTGATGATCAGGGTGAAGTGAGCAGTTTGCATAATGATGGGCTCCGAAACAAAACCAACTTATCACATGTACTGACCTCGGCAACAAGTCCGGAAAAGCAGAATTTGATCCATGCCAAATTAGACATGTTGGGTGCCATGCAGGCTGCCATGGCTAAGAAACCTAATGCCTCTTCCCTCATGCCGAGCCAACCTCAGGTTAATAACTGCAAAAATGTTCTGAAAACGGGTCAGACAAAGAAAAATAACCATCTTTTGCCAGGTAAACAAACTAAAAACTCTGGCCGTTCAACAATGCTGGCTCCGAAAATGCTTTCACTTATGACCACCGCCTCTACTAGGCCAGTTTCCAAATATAACTCTGCTTCTTCGAGCACCATACCGACAAAGCAGCAGCTAAGTGACCTTTCAAGTGTAGCCGAGAATACGAAGAATCTAAAAAGGCTTTTGGAACGCGTCAACAAAGTGGCGCCTACAACTGTAATTTCTTCAACAGCCTCTAGTCCAGCGGGCAGTGTGCATTCAACTCAGCAAAAAGCCCAAGTTATGCTCTTTCCAATGTTTGATGCTGATGGAAAATCTGTTGTGTATCGCGTGACGTCAAACAAAACCCTGTCAAGCATCCCTGGTATGGACATCAAGAAAATTGCACTGGCTCTAGCCACTTCGACTACTTCAGCACTTCCACCAGGATTTCTTGTTGAGAAGATTGCAGTGGAGGGTGATTTGCTGCATGGCGAAACATCAAACATATCGCAAGATGTCTTGGCCGATATTGCATTCCGACAAGGAAAACCAGCTGTCAAAACCCCACTAGCAGGTAGGCTGGCAATTTCAGTGCCTAAATCTCCACAAATTAAGCCAACAGCCAGGGCAGCTAAAGATCAGACAAAACCCTTACTACAAAATCCAGTGATTTCAAAACTGAATGCCATCAATGATATTCCTCGTTTGCAAGTGCTGACTAATCAAATGCCAACAAATTCGGTTGGCAGTGCTAGCATGAGATGCGTGTCCACTTCGACATCAAACTCTCTCTTGTTGAACTCACCTCCTCGTCAGATAATACAAGCAGCTCCACAATCGATTTGTTCGAAAACTGAACCTGATCAGCTACCGGTTGTTACCGAAGCTATGGTTCTGCAACAACCTGTTCAACAACAGGTTCTTCTGGTTCCAGTTCAAAACCAACATGGACAGACCATGTACCTGCAGATTCCTGCGCAGTCATCCGGGGCTATCAATATGGGAAAATCAACTTTGAATCAGATTCAGAAATTACCCATCTCACAGCAAAGCCAAATTGCCTTGAGCGCCCCATCAAATGTTGCCAGTCGGACGATCTTACCAACACTGGCCAAAGCTTGCAATTCTAGAATATCACCACAGGCAGGTATTTTAGGAGGCTCCCCAGCTGCTAGTGGAACTCCTGTAATGCCTAATAAAGCTGCTCCATTAGTTACCCAACGACTGATTCCTGCTTTGTCGTCAAAACGACAAAATTCATTTACTAATTCAGTCCTGGTATCCAATCCACCTCCTTTGGCACCACTTTCGAAGCCAAATAACCCAAATTCGAAGCTCATTGGCCTTCAACAAGGAGGATCACTAGTCAAGTCAGGGTTATCAACCATTAATTTGAATGCTGTATCCACTGCAAATTCGGTTACCAGTCCTTTAAAAAATGTCACTGTTTCGCATAACGAGTTGGGCAGCCTCGCAAATAACAAACCCACAACCATTGTCGGTTCAGTTATGCCGATTGCACGCACAAACGGACCTACTACATTAAAGAATCCAGTAACGCCCAATAAAGTAAACGAGCAGTTGGCAAAAAGACAAATTCAATCCACTGCGACTTTGCACACTATCAGCAGCCCACAAAACATTACAACCGCACCATCCATGCTTACTCGCATGGGCTCACCCATGGGAGTTGGTGTAACAACGTTGACAAACCAAAATGTGAATCCTGGAATAATGCCCACTCCTCTTGGCCAAAGTGTTAATAACAATAATAATGTGAATGCATTACCTCATTTGGAATACAGCCCTGATGCGCTAAGTGCCTCTGTTGCATCGCTTGTGGCCAAGAATCCAGCATTGGCGGTCACAGTCCAGAAATACATGCAATCTGGCCACAGGGTGGTGATTGCCCAGCAAGGAAACCAGCTGGTCTTGCAGGCCTACCCGCCTCAGGTGAATGTGACGGTTCCAGATATGACTGCATCTCCTGCCATCGCGCCACAGGTGACAATGGCACAGAAGTCTACAGCATCCAAGAATATGCCATCACAGATGACATTACCACAAACGCCGGTCCCTGCTGTCAGCAGGTCTTCAAACGTTGTCCTTCCAAACCTTGCGCATGCTAAAAATCCAGCCGGAGTTCCTCCAGTTCAAAACGTGTCCATGCCGAGTTCAACGGTCGTCAGAATCCAAAATAATATTGTTTCAAAGTTTTCTTCTCCGAATGTTACGCAAACCATAGTTCGCCCTCCAATTGTAATTCAAAATCCAGCACCTAGTTCCCTTTCAGTTCAAGTAGGAGTTCCAGTTGGAGCTGTTAATCAAGCCACTGTTCCAAGCATGCTGCAAAATGTGGTCTGCCAGACAGTAGGTTCAAGTCCAAATGTTGCAGGTGTTTTGGCAAACTCGGCAGTAATAACCAGCACTTCGGGTAGTCCTGGTCAAGTTAGTAAAACCAATACCACTACTACTCCCATCAACACCATGCAGCATAAACTAGTAATGATAAGAGACACTACTTCGGACAAGCAAACGCTAGGCATCTTGCTGGATAACGGTCAAGTGGTGCCACTCAATGCCAATATTTCGTTCACAAATGCTGCAGTTTCTTAACCTAAAGCTGGATTTAGGTAATAGACGTCTGATAGTGGCTCAGGAAGATGTTGTTGATTGTGACTACTAGGTGGTTTGCCTCATCTGTCCTTTAGGATGTCATAACGTTTCACTATAGTGTGAATAAATATTTAATATAGATGTGTTATGCTGATGATGAAGGTTCGTAAATAATCTACGAAATAGTTAAATACGCATCAAGAAATTATAAAATGGCTCTACTTTCATATTCCAATGTTCCAGCAGAGTCGATTTGCAGAAGTGAAGTAAGTTTTAATTTTGATGCTGAAACATTTTCCAAAATGTGAAACCTATATCTGCATTAGCTACTAATTTAATTCTTACTTGGGAGCAGCTTTTTTCCAATGTAGAAATGCTTCATCTGCTGGTTACGTTGTTGAAATTTTCCCGTTTATTCATACAAAATTAGGTAGATATATAAATAATTTGAAATTGAGCGTAAACTGGAGTGTGAATTGAAGTGGCGTTCACAAGCTTATCAATGGCTTGTAACAAGCAGTTGAAACGTCTTTGTATTTGGAATAAAAGTTGATCCAGGAACTACTATTAAAGTTTGAAGCATTACAAGAATTGATTTTTGTTATCTTCTTAAGTTTAAACCAAGGTCCTGCTTAGATCTCCCTTACTCTTGTGGCGCCACATTAATGATTCCTCAGGAGTGGGTTATCATTTTAAATAATCCAAACAATTTTTGTAGTGTTTCATACCACATCATGATGAAACCATAGCTTGAATAATTTGCAATGATTTAAAGATTGACTTCTTAAAAGACAGATGCTTTCAAGTTAAAATTATTGATTATCGAAAATTTTATTTAATAAGTGATTATCCAACGAGGGAGAAAAGATCATAAAATTACAACGTTGCTACTAAACATGAGAAATGTTAATCATATGTGCAATGTTTCGATAAGCGCAGTGAACATTATAAGACTTGTATAGTTAAGTTTCATTATATTTACTTTTAAAAAACATTGGTGATCGTTTGTTAAGTATCAAACGCAGAAACTTTTGAAGATGGTCCGTGAAAGCACCATCACTTTTTGGCTTAAAGTAAGTAATTATTCATTTTAGTTTGTCTATGGGAGATCTTTTATTAGTTTTTGAGATGAGTGGGAATTTGTGAATTCAAATTTACTTATTTGGTAATTGTTTCTAGTGACTAGTGACAATTTCTAGGCTATGTCACAGATGGTAAAGGTTTTACATTTGGCAAAACTTGTCATGAAATGGATTTTCACATGGATTGGCTATTTTTGATCATCCTGAATATTATTGGCAGTACGATCTGGAATTAACCCATCTAGTAGCCACAACATGTAAATGATTCCAGTTGCAGCAAATTTTGATTATGAAATGAGTGCGTGTTATTATAACTATTCACTTTGTTAAATTTTGCGACGATTTCATTTTCCATCAGAACAATTTGATGGTCGATCAAATGAACCCTTCCCCCCTCCCCACCAATCATAAACTTAGTTGTTTTTGCTGCATTGCTGATTGTTTGCCTCTTGCAAAAAATGTTCATTATGGTAATGTGATACACTTGTGAACTTGTCCAAACGTACTGCAAAACTGCATTTACACACGTTTCACTCTGTTGAATGTCCACGTTTGTCAGATAGCAAACATGAGTTTAAAATGCGAACACCATAGCTTTGCAATTGTAAATATGTATTCTTTATTTTAATATTAAATGAGCGGCAATTTTTAATTGCTTTCCAAAGGAATTAATTACTTGTGTGCCACAAACTTTTATTTATCAACCATCTTGAGTTTATGCCATCTAGAGGTGCTTGGTCTCATTTTCTATGTCTTTATGTTTATTGTAGCTCTTGGGAATATTTCCACATCGTGGAACTTTCCTCCATCAGTTGGTTTCTGAAACCTTATGATGGTTATCAAGGCCAAAGGTGTTTTTTTTTAATTAGGGACCGCAGTCCAATTCTAAAAAAAACCATAAGTGGTTAAAAAATTATACAACCTTACACCTATTACCCTTATACCTATACATTTATTGCAACCTGATAGTAAATGGTAAAGTGAAGGATAAAGATAGAGATAAAGGTAAAATTACATGTATTATTCATTTCTACTAAGGCAATTTCGATTAGAAAATCATGAGTATATTTTTTTAAATCATCTTTATTCGTTAATTTAGCAGATTCTTACACGATTTGAACATGGCCCCACTAGTTCCAAAGTGAAGGAATGTCGCTTTTGTACGTCAGTAGGCCTACTGTGTAAATATGCGAAACGTGATTTCTTAAAATCGTAAGTAAAGCTCAAATTTCTTTATAAGTCTTTTATTGTGATACTTTTTTTTTGTAAATTTCTTTAAAAGTTTGAAGGAAGTTAGAAAAAGTGCGGATATTTATGAATCTGTTTTACGAATTTATCGGTCTATTGTAATTAAATACTGTGAATAAGAAAAATAAGTGGCTCGAATTTTATACAATGCCTTGATTATAATGAATATTCCAAATTAAATCCAATCCACGACAAAGTCGTATTATAAAGGATGTATGAATTTTAGCAGCTGTTTTAATTCGCAAATTTGGCGGGAGCGGATTCGCACACCGTGTGCACCGGGTGCACGTTTCTGCACCCGTTCCGTTCGACTCGGAAATGGTGCATACTTCACTGAATTAGGTGCAACCTACGTTCCCTATTCGACTGGATACACCTCGTGCACCCAACATGGCGGATAGGGTGGTCGGGAGGTCGCATCGCGCAATACATAGCACGTGATCGGTTTACACCCACCAGAACATGCACCTGCACCTGGTGTAATGAGTCGAATTCGCCATAAGAGATATTTGAGGTTGCTGTTCCTTGGGGGGGGGGGGTTTTCGCACTAACTTTTCAGACCCAAACCATGCTCGAAAATTTGTGAAACTTGTACTTAAAACATTTCCCACCTGAATTCCTATCTCGTAGCTTCATCGACAACATTAATTGGTCTCCAATTGCATACTCCTCCATAATGTACTGTATTTCATTCTAAAAATGTGGATAGAAGAAAAGTATAAATGTCCTACATTCTTTAGTTACAAATTCACCGTTAACTGAAATCGAGGATCAAATAAGTGCAATATTAGAACATCTCGTTAAAGTTCATTTTAAATGGTAATTTGTTTTAAAAAACGAAATTTTGTTCTTGACTATTGTAAACTACGTTAAAGTTTATTACATCAAATGAATGATTTTTTTAGGATCTATGCATTTGAATTAAAGAGAATGTTAACGAAAAATTGCATAAGCAAATTATCGAAATTGGAATATACTTGTATTATTAGACAAAATGGAAATCTCAATGTTGCGATTTAGGATAAAATTGCCAATATTTACATAATTCAATTACTGCAAATATTCAACTTTTTGATTGGGACGGTGTCAAACAAATCATCCTTTTAAAAACAAGTTTTGATGATAACTAGATGAGATAATTCCTTTTCCATATAAATGTGCAGCTTTATCGAAGCGGTGCGGTGCATGTTGATTGTAACTTACCTGCATGTTCGAAACCTTTAGAAGAACCATGAAAGCCGTGGCTCTATAAAGAATTGTATATACTGACTTTTTTTTCTGTGCAGAGATACCTATGAAAAAAGGATATGACTAGTTGTTTTAAACAGAGGTGCACAACAGTTAAAATATGAAGAATATTTTATTTAAACTTCCTTAGTCGTTTGAAATGACATTTTTTGATAGGCCAAATAATTGGAAGCGACCAAATCGTCATTTACACGTCATGAATGGAAAATAAAATTCCTATTATAGCTTTCAGCAAACGCATTTGTCATAACTTTTGACTTAATTAAAAGCTTAACTTAATTGTTGCTGTATATGATGAAAGGCATGTCAAAAATGGACATTTCAAGAGTGACAATTGCCAAGTCACATTGGAAGACAACACTATCATGAGTACTAAGAAAACCCTATTTTCAATCATTTACATGTACTTAAGTTTGTAAACATTTGTTCTAAAAATCTTGTTACAAGTGGCACTTTAATTCTTGAATATCACAACATGCAAGTTGGTATTTCTTCGCATGACTATTTTACCTAGAAAGACTCAAGGTCGATTACAGTATGTTATACTGTTCTTCAAGTTTTAGCCCGAGGTGGCACTGCAGATTATTAATTAAAGTAAATGTAATACACGACATGGCCAAACATTAGTAATAGTCCAGGATGTTTCCGAAAGAATGTGCCTCTGCCACTCCAGTTGGCAATATGGTTAGTGACTAACTATTTATCCAAATGAAATGGGTTTAAAATAGTCGATGAATTGTATAATACTTGAATATAATAAAATAAAATACACTTTTCGAGAAATACTAACAATTGTGACTATTTCCCTTCACAAATGTAATTGGTAAATTACACGTAATAATTACACCATTTTGTACGTTGATCCTATAGCCCATCTGGGCTCCTCGTCATAACCTCCTGAGATTCACAGAATTTTCACTCCTCCAACATGGGATCAAACTTACAAGCTGCAATGACACGCAGAGAGTGCAAAACAGATTCAATTGCGTCTCATTTTCAACTGTTTCACCTCTGCATATGAATGACTTGAATAGTAATGGAATACAGTCCAGGCAATGGACAATTGCCTTTTCTTAAGAATAAAAAGTCAAGACGCTCGTTTGGTTGCCCCTCAATAACAGGAATGGTGGCATATCTCTCGTTAATGTCTCCAGCCATGCCATGTAAAGGGCTGCAGAGACTGTACCCTTTCTGGGCATGGGCAAAGTCCTGAAATTAAATAATCGATTAAAAATAAGTTTTCCCAATGATTAATCTAGAAAATTGGTCCAGTAGCAATTATTCGAACTTACATGACAACTAACGTTGACGTTGATGAATGTTTCAATAGTTGTTCTCTTAACCTGATATGTCGGTTGGTCTGAAATTCATAGAAATATTTATTTTAGGAACAAAATTCGTCAAAGGCAGATTTTACCATCCAATCATGTTGAACATCGAACAGCTACATGTATATAGTAATAAATTACCACCCAGAGCTAACTTTTGCAATTATAAACTGTCTAATTTCAAAATCTTGGCGCCATCTATGACATTTCCTATAACAAAATGGCAGGAAATTGAGATTATTATTTTCTGATAACAAACTTATCTTCCAAAAATTTCTAACCCAAACAAATTAATGAAAATTTAATTGACAAAAGACATGTTTTAAAGGCATGTATTTATCATTAGCAATTTTCTGCGAATAATTAATATTTCAAGCTGGTTCATTTTCTGTGTGTTATTATATATTGATGTAAAATTTTCTTGTTTACTGTTTAATGCCCGTAATTTAACTTCAAGAAAGCAATTGTACTCAATCTCCCACGCAGATTTAATTACCTTATCTTTCAAAGCTATTAATTCTGATTCTGTTACAACTAGTGAATTTTCTTCATCGACTTGTTGGCCTTCCTTTTCTTTAAATTTTTCGATGAGCATGTTAAACTCATATTGGCTTGATAAAAAAAATTAAAACATGAAAATTGTATTAATTTAATTATAAGATAGCAAACGAAGAAGTAAAATTGATAATCTTCACCTAGCATCTGAAGGCCTTTTATTAATATCAGGAATTATGACGACATCGGAATAGTCTATTCGGAATTTACTTAGAAGTGCCGCCATGCTGAAAAATATGAAATAAACGGTTAGTATAATAAGCCAATTTGTCAAAGATTCTAATGTAAATATCATTAGTTATGCATGCATGTGATTCAGATAATCTAATTGAAAATTTCAAAGTTCTCACTTCCTGTGTTCCTTGTCCAATTCATCTTTACGATTAGCTAGGGAAAACACTCGCAATTTGCAAGAGCTCCAGTGTTTACGTGTGGTGAGGATGTAAGGCAATAATAAGGATAATCCTAAAGTTAAGACAAGAAATAAATATCCCACAATTAATAACGGGCGAATTTAGGTGAATTTCATTTGTCAATTTGGTTGTTAAGGTTGAATACCTCCATCGTCGTAGAGCCACCAAACATCAATTGTTCCCTTATGCTTTCTCTGGAATTGATTCACATTGCTTAAAATGTCTTTGGGGATATCATGCCCTTTGGTTAGATGTGTCGAATCGATAATGATTTTGTCATGTGCCAAATGACCGTCTGGGTTATTGGACACGTTGAAACTTGTATTACGATCCATTCCTGGTGTGGATGGAGGACTATTCTCATTTGAACTTCCTCCTTAATTGAAAAAAGGAAATGAAATGAGTTTCAAAATCCTGTACTTTCATGATGGCTAGTTTACAAACATCAATTGATATTTTAATTTCACACGCAGTTCATATTAAAGAACATTGCAAGCATCTGTTGTTTTTTACGAAAATGCAAAACATTAATTAATAGGAAATGAATTTTCAAAAATATATACAGAATAAATGTATATAAAAAAATATTTATTTACATCTGGCACAATTAAATTAATTGCCAGGTTAAATAGGGAGATGTAAAATTTGCTTTTGGGCAAGATTGCCAAAAGTTTTAACTAACTTTTGTTTAGTTAAATGATGCAAAAATCAATGCATTGATTAATATCGAATGCACAAATCAACACAAAATATCAGTAACAAACACGCTGATTATTATAATCATCACACAAGTGAACAATCTACATACGAGCGTACTTGTAAATGTTAACACAAATTGAATACGGTGCATTTACAAGTTTAAAATACTAAGGTGTAACACGGAACACTCGTGACATTATTTCGTAAAACGATGAAAGCAATTTGAAAATGTGTCCTTTGATTAAAGAATCAAAAGTATGATTAGCCATACTGTAAAAAATTCCACCTTGTAGAAATTGTAAACTGGGACACTGAATGGACGCAGAGCGATTATAAAAATTATATTCTAGTAAACTATCACTTTACAATTTTGAACAGAAATGTTCAAAATTTGCAGAAAACTGCAGAAAAACCTGCAGATTTAATTGAAAAACACTGTAAAAAATGGTTAGCATTGTTTAAAAGGACCACCTTAATTTCAAAATCAGTTATAAAGGAATTACATCAAGGTATTGAAAAATATTCAAATTAAAACGTTTTCGACACAATGCAAAAATTGATAAACACACAGCGGCAAACAATACTTACCCAACCTGTAGCCATACAAATAGTGACAGTAGAATTTACCCTCTTTAATTTCAGTGAGCAAGAGAGAATAAAAATTCACGCAATCAAAATCATAAACCATAAGTTCGTCCTGATGTTAAAACAATATAACGCAATTTTTTGTGGGTGGGAAATATTGCAAATTTGTGAATAGAATTTTAAAATATTAGGTTACATAATGATCAAAAAACTTAATATTTACCTGTCGATAATTGAGAAGAGGACATATTATGACGCAGATGCATATTTGAATCAATAGAAGCACTCAAGGTTTGATTAGGCACAGCTAAATAGGCTGCAGTGGCCAATATATCATCTTCCTCTAAAATAAGCGAATAGTCCAGACCATCTTGCAATCTCAAAATTCCCACTGCTAGGTAATTATCAAAGGCTTCGCTAGAATAGCGTAAAAAAAATTCGTTATAAATTAATTAACATGAAAAAATACCTTTGACAAAACAGGCTACTGGAACTTTATTGTAGCTGAAACACGGGTGTTTCAAATATGTGAAAAATAATTTTAAAAACTTTACATAACCATAGAAATTGTGACAGCAATATTGCGCTCAGGTTCAATTAAAGTCAAGAAAAAATAAATTAGACTTAGCAAGATAAAATCCTAATAAAAATCTTAAAAATTAAATTTGTCTAATATTAATTAGCGGATTGCAATTTTTATCATTTCCAACAATTGTCTTAGACTATTATTATTTTAAGCCACATGTAGTACAATGGTTTCACATCCGCTTTTAGTTTTTTAAATTCTTAATTTACGTGTATTATGCAATATTTGAAGATTCAAACTTTTCAAAAGACTTTTCAAAACTCCTTTAAAAAAATTAAAAGACGTGGAATGTCAACTTACTGAATTAAACTGAAATAATCCAAAGATTCTTTTGGCTCGCAGGTTCGCCAATTACTCTTATATCCAAGCATCAATGTATTTGGTCGCAATTTTCCCATACCCACAGCCTATAAGAATTTCAAAATTAATATTTCTATCTCAAACGGCAGAAAATAGGAATGAAAAAATCAAAAATATAATTACAAAAAAAATCAAACAAGCCTTTTTTGTATAAAAACACTGGATTGAAATCATGCATTTTTAATTAATTGTAATGCCTTTATTTAATATTTTCATACCGTTGTAACTAAAACTGCGGATAATGGAGTTATATCTGTACTTATTTAGTAATTTATACCTGCATCAGTGATCTTCCTCCCAGAACGATATTGTCAGTTTCTACAAGGCTGTAAAAAGCTCTGATCTTCCGTTTAGATAGCCAGCCATTTCCTTGCCGCATATACAGATTCCGCATTTTTTGGGTTACAGGTGTCTAAATAAATATTAAAGTTGTATGTGAACGCAACACCCAAGTTTGGAAAATCCAGGTTGCATTTTCGCTAAGTTAAATGCAATTTGCAATAATAGATTAAATGCGGTCATTTTGAAGGGGAATTATTCGAAGATATAAATGTATTATGCATAAATGGAATTTTTACTAAAAATTAATGAAAAGAATAACCAGAAACTTAGAATTTAAAATTTCCAAATCTAAATTAAAAATTTCATTCCACCCGTTGAATATATTTATCACCAGACTTCTATTTTTGAAAATAAAATTAAGTTTCTTATACACGTAGATCTGAAATTGGCATATGGAAATTTTAAAATGTGGAATTTCCAATTTCTAGTTATTTCGCTTCGTTGTCTATAGACAAAATATATATTCATAATATTTCGTTTTATGTCTAAAATTATCTTCGGAAAAAATCCCAGCAGAGAATGGATCAATATGTCTCCCACTTAAGTAACCATGGAAATTCAAATCATTATAAATGCATTAATACTGTATTTCAGGTTCGTATCGTTTCACAAAGTAATTATACCAAGTGGTGGTTGGGTCGGGAAAATGACTTATTATAGTAATATTTAACATATAATTGCTTTTTACCGTTAAAATATGTCCGCACACCATCAAGCTCAGATTTTTTGTGAAGCTGTGTACGAAATCGACCAAACAAGGCCGGTTGCTAGGCATACCAGTCAGCACCAATATTTGCGGTCTGTGTAAATAAATGCATTGATCTTTCATTACCACAATAACGCTGCAGGAAAGCATTAACTGCTTATCTACCATATTTAGTTCATATTAATGAGCATGGATCAAAATAGAATAAACACGCTTAAGAGCTTAATTTCCAAGCAAGACGATGATGATGTAAATACATATACAGCATTCAAACCATTCACAATATAGACAAACTAAGAGAAAACGTGCACTTGTTTCCCAGCACAATGTGTGGATCGATTCAGGCGATAAATTGCAATAATGTGCTATTTCCTAAATGAAGTAGTATTTTACATGTGCTAATGAAAATATATCCTAGACCAGTGGACGTAAGCTTTTGTTTTTCCAGAAGAAAAAAATTCCATGAAAACTGTTTTTGTTTTCAAAACAAATGACAATTTTAATTAAATAACAGAAAAACGAAACGCAGTCTTGAAGTAACGCGCATTCAAACATTGCTCCTCGCTTTTTAAATAACAATAAATCAAATGTGAAATTATTCCTTAAATTTTGTAATTGCATTCCAAATGTAGACAATATTTTCAACGCATTTGTTGTTAAGTTGAGGAATTGCTGAACGAAATTTGATTTATTTTTAAATTTAATTAAATTTAAGGTATACCTAAAATTCTAATGATGGTCATTTACTGACAAATTCTAGGAAATATATGCCAAACTTCACACATATGACATATGGATAATTGATAATTAGCAAGTCCTCTCTTACAAACTATGTACATTTTGTATGACTTTTTGTGAAAATGTTCAGTGAAAATGTAATGTTAAACTTCGAAATATAGGAATGTTATCATATTTACTGTTATCTAATACTTCCTAAAATTTAACAAATTAATAGTGTAGCAAGTACATGTATATCTTTCAGTAAATAAGACTTGTTCAGTGAATATGATAACATTTTAAAACTAGATAATATAAATAGGGAAACAACAAAGATATAGAAGAAAAAAACATGTAAATTAACTGACCTATAGTTTTTAACGTGCTCTTCAGTCTGGTTTAACTTAATAACAGATTGCAATGCTGTTCGGTAGACTTGGGCCTGAGTAGAAGAGCCCCAGTTGGCATCTAAAAATCATTAATTTTGTAAGTAGTCATGGTAGTTTAGAAAACTATTTACAACACCATATATTTTATCGTATGACTTTGCAAAGTATTTTCATCGATACACTTTCTTTGACAAAAAAATTAATCTTTGAATAAAATATACCCCATTAAGTAAGACAAAAACGTACCTGGTTTCGCATAGGAAATGTATATGTAAAGTGCAAAACAAATTCCGAAGGTGATAAGAGCCGTCCACCAATTTATGATAAACATAACAGCCAGGCATAAAACTGCTCCCAGAAGGCTCACCCACATATTATAGTATCTAAATGATGGTCGAAAGCCTAGGTAGTAAAACATTGTTGCACAATTTTATTACCATAACGTATCCATGAACGTAAAAAAATATAAGATGTAAAATCTAAATAAACTGACCTGGAGATTTAACTAGGGATGCGTGAAAACACGAAAAGTTGATTAAACCATAAGAAGCCAAGAAGAAGTTTGAAATGATGGGAGCAATGGCGTTTAGTTCAGCTGTAATAAAATAAATTTCAATTCTTAACGAAAATTGAAACGTCGCTTCTTCTCCGAACCCATTTATAAAAATTATATATATCGATATTACTTTTTCTTAAAATGTGAAATTTTAATAAACGATAAATATTAACTTTCAACAAGCTTTGAAATAGACAAAATTGAACTAGGGTGTTTGCTGCCCCTTGTTAGTTGGCAATCACTGCAATATTACTTGCTATACAGGAAAGGTTAACTATCGCAATTACCGAAAATTTAACATTTTTTAAAACGTTTAAAACTAGCTTGTCCGATTTATGCAAATTAATTTTAAGCGTCTTGTTTCATCAAATCACGCGGTCTTATAATAAATTAATCAGAAAATTATAATCATCGTAGAAAAATGTACTTGGGGATTATGAGAAAATACTTCAATAGATTTCACGCACCGAGTAAACATTCTATATTACATTTTAATGGTCAACGGCAGCTTGTTTATCACACTGGATAATGGTTTCAGACGTACAAAGAATCACAAGATCGATCGTATTTCGCTATAAAACCTTCCCTGGCCGATAATAAAAGCTAGCCGAATAACTTCAGCTATCGATCCATCTGCAGATGTGGTAATGATGATAAATACGCCATAATACCATCAGATTCTCTACATGGTATTTCCACGGTATGAAAATTTAGAAGCCCAGTTTAAGACCCTTCCAGCAAATGCAGGATTTTACAAAGTTGAATGCATAAAGCATCCAAGAGCACAAGAGAGATTCCCTTTATTGCCCTACTATAATTATTATTAAAAATAACATACCTATTAATATAAATCCTAAAGAAATAATGAAGGTTAATAAGTAGCCACGGATAGGTTCATTGCCTCGACCATAACCTTTAGCAAACACGTGGATGTAAGGATACAATCTATCATTACAAAGTGCCTATAAAGATAAGATCACAATACTTCAGAAAACTAAACAATAATATAAATGGGTTTTAAAACCCTAAACACTAGAATAATACAAATATGTTAATGATACAAATTACTGATAGATTTTCTCCAAAATTTTAATGGTATTTACCTTAAATTTTAATACCTTAAGCAGTCAACGATTCAACATGTAAGGAAATGACGGAAATGGGGCTAACCTGAAAAACTTTAGGCGCGGAGACCAAACTAGCCAAAGCGCTAGATAGTGTTGCAGCAAAACATCCAGCATAAATAAGTGGACCAAAACCTGCGACCATTTCCATGACCTGTTTATGTAAAAGGTGACATGTTATGTTTGCCCCTTAGCGTTTTATCAATGTATTAAGATAATCTCCACAATAATAATACGACTCAAATATACCTGGAAATTGTTAGCTAGTCCAAATTGGCACGTGCCATTCATGGCACAGTGAGTGTAAGTGCCATTATAAAAATTTTCAATGTTACCATCAGCATCACGCAACGCAATAGAACCAGCAATGATGGCAAAAACAATGTAACTAAGAGTTGCAAGAAGGATTGACAAAAGAGTTCCCTTTGGAATGGCCTCTCCAGGATCCTATAAAAAAGTAATAGAAATGCTGAATTGACTAAAATGCTAAAATAACTGAATGCTTTAACGATGAAAATGAAAACTTACAGCCAGATCCCCAGAGATGTTTGCACCAGCTAAAATTCCAGTAGCTGCAGGAAAATACACAGCATAAACAGAAAAAAACGTTTGATCTTCTCGGTAATCCGGACCCCAGTTTTCTTGGAAAATGTCAACTGGAAAAATATTGTCCAAGTATAACAATCCGTCCCTTTGATGATTTACGTAATTAAATGTTTACATTTTTAATTAACGTTCGCTGGTGTTTATACTTTATAAGACAACGTCCACAAAAATCTAGCGTAACAATTTAGAAATAAGAACTCACAATTCCATCCTAAGAACCCTTTAGACTGTTGAGCATCAGATGGAGGAATAAAACTGCCAATTACGAAATCCACCATAGCAACCAACAAAATCACCAAAAGGCCAACTTGTGCCTTAAATGATAGAAAAATAAATTAGTTTTTAATTACTGTTAATTATTGCTATTCTTTTAATTCTTCAGATTACTTACTCTTGCTTCCCATTCCATGCCAACAACGGTAATGCCGAGCAAAATAACGAGTGTAATGGTCCCGATAATACGAATATCATTCATTTTGTCTCCCACAATGGTAGCATCAAATGACTGAACAAAACAAATTGTAGAGACTATGAGCAAACATTTTTTAAGACTGCTCAAGCGTTAAGTTACGTTACAACCATATAAAAATTTAAAATCAAAATGTCAACATTAAATTTATTACTAATATAGTATATTAGTTTTTAATTCATAATGTAAATTCTACCTGGTATATAACCAATCTTTTTGCTAAAGGGTATTATTGTTCTCTGCTTTTCAATTAATTTGTTTAACAAATTTAGTGAAAAAATATATTGTTCCTCATGCACTTTTTTATAGAGGTGGAACTTTAATAGAAAAGTATTCCAGATACTCTTAAAGAAATATTTTACAACTTTCGAGTCCGACTTTGCATTTACTCATATATAAAAAAAATTGGAATAATCTTATTTCAATGTTATTTTCATAATTTGTCTATGATGCAATTACGATTTTTTATTTATCCTATAATAACTTTGTTTATCATTACATGATTCGCATAATTGTTCGTAATTCTTAACTTATGACAGTACTATCTAAGTTCTGAATTACATACATCGTACACAAAATGAAGGCAATGTTTTTGAGAACTTTTCTCCACAAAAGAATTTTTTACATTTCTGCAAAAGTTTGAAATTTCTAAACTTGTCCAGCTTTTTAATTTTAATAATTACATCTGTAAATAATGAATCGAAAGAATTTAATATTCTAAAAACTTGTTTTAAAAAAATGCTGTCAATAAGCGAGTTTAATAAACGAGTTTAGTAATCCACGAGTTAATAAAAAAACTACTACCTCACAAATGAGTAATTTATCTTGGATGCATTACTTGGAAATGACTCGTAAACTGATATTAAATGATTTCAATTTCTTCCAAGCTTACTTGTAACATATCCGTGAAGGATTCGCAAAAGCCCACCACATACATAGCGCAGGCGACAGCATTGGCCACCGAAAATATTAAACCTATCGAGCCCCCAAACTCCGGCCCAAGGCTACGAGATATGAGATAGTAGGTCCCACCTAATCATGTAAAGACGGAAAGAAATTTTTTAAAAAAATATTTTAAATGCAAAATGTTTAATTCATACTTAGCATATTCACTGACCTCCTTTTACTTGACCATTCGTGCATATGGCGGAGGCAGAAAGGGCGGTTAGCAATGTAACGACGCATGCCACCATGATGATAATAATACCTTGCACTAAAAAATTTTAAAAATTACTAAAAAATTATGCGTCCGTACTTAGTGAATGTGGACTCAATACGATCGTAATTTTGTGCGAGTACTCACAAATGCCTGCCTGTCCTACAACCCACGACAAGCGAAGGAACAACATCACACCCCAAATATTCAAAAGACATCTTATCTGAAATTTACATAAAAATTGAACTGTATTAATTGCAGTCCTCATTTATCTATGAATCTATCCAAACATGTATTATGCTACCTTAACGTTAACTTCAACAGGACGATAATGGGGCCAGATAGTAAAACTTTACCTTTTACAACTGACATTAATAAAGTCTAGAGAACGAATTTTCCTGGGATTTAAACACTCCTGACATCTCAGAAATGTACATTAAGTTATGCAAATTAAACGTCTAGAATTCAAACCCAGTTCTGGACCGTCATAGAACTGATCTTGCGATATAACTTCAACACTCTTGATAAAGTGTTTGTACATTTCCTGGAATAGCTGAATAAATGTTGACTAAGGATTGTAATAAAACAGGAATTAATAGATCATTTTGAAAACTGATAGGCTACAGTACATGCCTAACAATACGCTTGTTATTGTATGTTACACAAGCATGATGTTTCGCAAACAGGAAGCTGGTTTACACAAAGACTACAGAATATCCGGAAACAATTAGAGTCAAGATGCAGTTCACAACTACACGATAAAAGTAGACGTAACGAGGAGATTCTATTTGTTAAAGTAAATACAGTAACTACTGTAGAACAGTAGATCGCTCTTAGCAATTATCGCGCTAAACAATGCCCGCCATTTTAAATTCAAAACTAAGAAATAAAAATTTCAATGTATTATCAAAAACTAACATTTTGAAATGTTTTTAACTTTTGAAGCAGCACCAATAATTACTATATTTATAATAAGATTATGCTAATGGGTCGATTGGAGGCACATTCCTTTATGGGCTGGCTGCTAAGAAATATTCAATATTGTTTCATTTAAAAAGAAACATTTCCTGCTTTGGCACTACTTATTTCGCTAAGAATGTTTTATAGTCTGATAATTCAACGCATGAACTCAATATAACCTTTCGAGATTTGAGTTTTGGTTCATACATTGTCACTAGATAACTGCATTAGCAAGAGTCCTGCTCTAAATCAGTTTATTTTTTCCCTGTTCAACCAACAATAGTTTACAATAGCATGACACATACCAACACTCCTCTGATCCATCCAAATTTCACGGCTGCGTGTTTGTTGTCAGGTCGCTCTTGTCCTTTATCCTCTCCACTTCCCTATGAAACGTAAAAAAACGAAATTATACACCATTTTTATGTTAATTTTGCATTCAATAAAACTGTGTATGATTTAAGTATAGCTTGTCGCATCCTGAACAAGGTTTGTGGGTTACGCACTACCAACAGGTGGCCAGTAAGGTGAGCTCTGGAACTTAGTTCGTGTATAACATAATGCAATACCAACGATAAAGTTTAGTCATATAAACATACATGTATTGCTAAGTAAAGGGTAATAATCCGATACAAAAAAGTCTGTTGCGGTAAAGACTTCCAAATTTAGAAAAATTCTAGCAACTGAAAATGTCCTATTTGAAATTGTATCTTTCCTAAAAGAAAATTTGTTTCGTTTATCTCTATACAAAGTATTAAGTTTTTTATTTTACCATTTCCTGAAAATAACTGAACTTTCTTAATATTTTTATACATTCTGCATTTTAATTTTAAAAAGTTCTACGTCTGCAATCATGCATTTGTATTTGCAGAGATTGCATGGTTCCTTTTAGAATAAATATTTGAGCATCGCCCCTCTCTTAGATGAAATATTTCATCATTGCCCCTTCTAAGAGCAAATATTTCATCACTGCCCCTTCTTAAAGCTAATATTTTAGCATTGCTCCCTCTTAGAGCCAATATTTTATCATTGCCACCTACCCTTAAAATCAGTCAAAATGATACATCGGAAATTAAATTTTAATAAAAAAAAACGTAAAATTGAAGAATTTATTTCATAGTAAAAAATATAACCTTACAAAAAATTGTATTCTTTCCCTTCGAGTTTCTTATTGTCTCCATACGGGACCATTTTGCCCACTTAATTTGGGCATAACTGCTGTATAGAATTAGAAGAACGTTGTTTACAACAAAAATTGGAAAGATTTTGTGTTATTTCAAAGAATGTTATTTCAGTGGATTCTCTGTGTACAAGGTATCCGGTGAAGCAGACGAAAATTTGACAAAAAAAATATCTTAGTATTAAGTCAGAACCAGATTGAAATGAAATGAAAAGCAAAAATCGATTCCACGAACATGTTGCAGGAAATAGAAATGGGAGTTTAATGACATTTCCAGAAGGATGTGGTATAACAATATACGCAAAAATAACACATCAAATTCCTTTTCATGCTATATTTTCATTATTCATTCGAGCTGACATCTATCGTGTTCGTTTTGTTTCGTTTAAATTACGGGTGTATGCTAACAATGGATTTGCCAACCTCATTTTTTATGCATGTTTATGAGGCATACGTGATTTTGTTCCCCGTTTAAATGTAAATAAACTATTCCCAATTTCCACATTTTTCTCGTGAGGCTACCGGCTTTGGTATTGTGTTGAATGGACCGGGCACAGATTTTGTTGTTAAACAAAAGTTAATAAGCATGATGTGAACTTTAAATGTTAACTTAGATTTCTAATGGTAAAACTTCGAAAATAATTTTAAACATTCAAACAATATGTTTTCTATAATGGATTGAAACTGAAATGTTTCAGTATACATGTAAATGGTCCCAATAAATGTCAGTATACTAGGTGTTCGTCAAGTTTTTTTTTGTTTTTTTCAGAAATTCTATTCAGCTACAGTCAAGTTTCGTTACAAAGATTCTCAAGCGTCGTTTAACCGTAGTAACGTTTAAACCGTAGTTCGTATTAATCATAAGTCAGACAAAACATGACTTCAACAATAACAACTAAAGTTTCATGGAAGTTTGAATGAAATCCTCCCCATGTATATTTTAATGTATAGATGCATCAACTTTTATTGGGGAATTCCCTGCTGTACAGTTCGTTTGAACTAAATATAGTACGATTGCTTAGGAACTAGAACATTCATGATTCATTCGTTTTAGCCGATTAACATTATTCGTCCATATACCCAAAGACGGGAATGGAAATGAGTTCGTACACTATTAGAAATTCGTATAAAGCGAGTTCTTTTCAATGAGGTCCCACTGTATTCGTAAATTATGTCAAAGTTTAATACCGTAAACAAGTAATACACTCGTATATAAACTCCAAGGCTTACGTTTGATGTAATAAAATTAAATTATATCATTTCATTCAGAAGCCAACCCACAAACTGACAGATGGTAGGTACTTCCATGAATATTAATACAAAATCTCAATTAAAAGGCAGTGCTCAGGAATTTTTTAATACCAAATTCCATGCTGGCCTAGGCCTACAAGCTTATGTTTCAATCTGAAGGTTTAAACTATGAAATTTTAACCTTAATTTCCCCGCATGCGCAGCGAATAAACGCTGGGTTAGATCTACTCATAAAATTCAACTTCATTAAAAGAGTATTTAGGTTAAGCCACTGCAACACTTTCAATTTCGTTGGCAAATAAATCTCGAGCATCCCACTCCAGAGGACCCAAAGAGTAGTTACCTACAGGATCATCCGAGAAGCAATAAATGTATCGTTACAGCTAATCATAATCACTTAGCACGTTGTTATGCAATTGTTCACACGCTTAGAAGAGATCAAATCAAAGCTGAGATTATGTTTTACGAGCACGACAATGAAAACGTCAAGTGCAAACCTCTCTCAACAATTAACTAACCTAAATCAACATCATCTGCTTTGGATTACTCTTTCATCTGTCAGGCCCAGTTGAGCCCTGTCAAAATACATAATTATAATGAATGGAATACTACCGATGGATGCGAGCACAAAGAATGCTAATTACTTTCGATCAGCTTCTTTCGTGCTTTTTTCAGCTTTTTGTTTCCAGCTTTGGGGCGCACAATGAACGCTGATATCAACGTGATGGTCAGTGTGCTTGGTGGCGCCACTGTATGCGTTGTGATAGTAGAAACATTCCGCGTAAGTTAAACCTTGCACATGTGCATTAGCATCTCACGATGAGCGCAGAACACGTTTTTACGGTACATAGGCGGCATACAATCGTGTATATGTGCATGGCTACACTTTTGACCAATAGTGATCCGTGTGCCACTCTGTGTCTTAAAAATCTGCTTTCGGATTTAAGCATATATACGCTTCTTGTAAGCTCAGCCTGGCTCAGCTAAGCTTTCTTTGTGTGCGCCCTCATTTAAAAAGCATGCTGCATTCTTATCCCGTTTGTTTGTGCTAGTGTACGCCAAATGGTAAACGCCTGCAAAAAGAATTCTTTGTGCTCCCATCCGATGACTTGGATTCGAGCTTTAAATAATACATGTATGGCTTTATGTTGTATTTATTTTAAATGGTCTTGCAAATACCAGTTTAGTAGAATACAGAATTTCATGGAGGGCCCCAAATACACTTATGAGAAATGCACTTCCATAGGAAACAACTTTTAGATAACGACCAAGGAGCGGCAGTTGTAGTTTACTTCTATCCTTGAATATCATTGTGGACATCAGTATTTTTGTCTCCTGATGAATGCATGCATCTTAAGCTGTAAATGTTGCCTGCATTTTTGCGAAATTCAAATAACAGCGTTCTTCTGCAAAAAAAGTTATGTTTGGCCATGAAATTGAAGTGGCTTAGTGTTAGCTTGGTGGATATTTTTGGTAGTAAAGCGTCAAAAAGCATATGATAAATTCCAAGAAACCACGAAATTGACATATTGAATGCAGGCAAGATTTACAGCTTTGGAATGCTTGCATAGTAAACTTTCATCAGGAGACAAAAATACTGATGTCCATAATGATATTCAAGGAAAGTAGCATACAACTGCCGCCCCTTGATCGTTATCTTCTGCTGTTGCAGAATTGCGTCAACAGAATGGCAACTCCTTTTCCTCAAATGAAGGCGAAAAACCCAGATTGTGCCAATCTCTAAATCAATCTTTGAATTGAAAAGCAAAACTTTACTTCAGTTGAATGAGTTGATACATGAAATTGATAAATACAATCCAAACAGTTTCATCCTATTCATACTCATTTGTAATACGATTTAAAATCATCCTTTATAAGCACGATTGAAGCTTCAGATACTCTTGCAAAAGCAAGCGCCATCTATGATGCATTGCATGCAACAGAATGTTTACTACACATGTCTGCATGCTGTATACATGTACATGTTAAAATGAACTTGCATTCTTACATTAGGAAAAGCTATTTCATTCAGGGTTCTGTTAACAAGAAATCAAGTACGAAAACTTACGAATCACGCCAATGTCCAGTTGTTCGCATAAAACTACTGGACCTTGGCCAAGTGGCCCTCAAATAAATCCTTGGCAATTTCACGGTTAAGTTTAACCGAGATTTTGCTAGCAATTCTCGAGCACGTAATCGACCCTCGTGGAACCCGTTAAGGAATCCATAACTCACTATGATCGGTCACGATTTTAATTAACAATATAATTAAAAATCACCAATCACCCAAATTGGCAGCCATATTTTGATGGGCCTTAGCTGCTTATTCATAACACGTACATGATTAATTTGTCAACGATCTTTCGCAGCTTAGTTATGAGCACACCTATCACGTTTTAATTAATTAAGATCGAGAGAAGATTAATTTATATTTTTAGCAGCCTACATTACACAAGATGTAGGGCCAAAAATGCAGCAGCCGTGCGCCCCATTTAACACCTTTTTAATTAAGTTGCATAAGCCTAACGAGCAGAACTTGTGTCTATTTCGCAAATAGTCAAATGTATCGAGTATCAGTCAAAAACGACACTTCGTCATTTATTCAAATCGGTGAAAACGTGACTGGACAAAGAAGCCATTAGATTATACAAGTGTAACAAACAATTCTGCGCAAACATGACCAAAAACCTAGATCACTTTGAAATGTAAAGATTCAAGAATCAATGTGCCAATTGGCCATGTATTTTTCTTTCATACAAAAACCGGATTCCCTTTTAGAAAACATGTTTTGACAATGAACTCTGATAAAGGTTAATTAACATTTACAGCTTCAGGTGAGATTTTTTCCTCAATTTTGACGTTTCGCATAAGAATGATATGGCTCTGAATCGTTCAACGCTAATACACTTGTACAAATTATATTCAACCACAGTGGAACCTCTTTAAGAAGCAAGTTGTTAAGAAGACCTTGCTTTATACGAACTTATTTCCAGTCCCCGTCATAGAGTATGGACGAATAATGTCCTTTGTTTAAGACGAATTCAGAATTCGGATATTACAAATTTTCCGTTAAAATTAATGCTGCAGCATTTTCGATTTCCCAAGCACTCGCGCTATCTTACGTTAAAACGAACTTGAGATGATATGAAAAAAAAGTACATGTGTATATTCTAACGGGGAATTCTCCGATAACTTCAAAACTTCGATGAAACTTTAGTTCTTATAGAGATGAAGTCATGTTTTCTCTGACTTCTGATAACACAAACTACGGTTTAAAAGAAAATGTAACGTCTCTTAAGATCCGTCTTAACGAGGTTCGACAGCATATGGAAAATAGAAGAAAACTAAAGCGTGCATCCATCAGAATATAAACAAGAAATTTAGAAAGATTTACATTTATAAAGATAACCAACGCTTTCATTGCCTTTCAAATGAAAATAACACTTAGCTTTTAGCCATACATTATTCATAATTCAAATTTACTTTGATTTGATGTTATTGTGGCGAATTCGATAAAAAAGCAAAAGCTATTCGTCAAATAACAATTGGATCAATTAAGATGTGGTCTGTTGCAATGCACGCTTTATCAGAAAACAAAAGTACAAATAAACAACTTACATGTATTCAATGTTTACACTTTTGACATTTTCTGATACAAAGAAAGGAATATCAAATTTGCATTCGATTGCATAGCTGATTCTTAAGAAAATCGACGGAGACCCTGTCTAGGTCACTCCTAAGGTGAGGAAAGGAAGTTGCAAATTCATTTTATCAGCAGTGTTGACCATGAATTTAATCAAGTGTGGCCACACAAGATTTAGCATCTAAATTTCTAGGAAATGATATTTATCTGTGGGGTATTTCCCAAAGACTACTCCTACTGTATGCGAGAAAATGAAAGCAGGCCTCTAAACTGGCTTGACAGTTTTATCACGAGATATTCTGTATAACAACGGCTTGTTTTCATTTACAAACTGCACATTCACTATAGTATGTATAGCTTTAGCAAACCTTGCGAAGTTATTTTGGGAACGAAACAGTGGTAAAACGTAGTACGTCGTATTTATCATAATGAAAGTTCAACCGCAACGTGATTCGAGTCAAGGTGAAATAAGAAAAACAGATAAACAAAAAAAATCTTCGATTGAATAAGGAAAAAAACGAATCAGATTATACTGCGCGTAAATTTAGGAATAATCACAATGTAATTGCTCGCATAAAAAGATAAAACTGCTGATAAAACTTGTTTTAAGCAATTAACTTGGAATTATGGTAACTATATTTTCTAACTAATGTTAACGTTCCCGATTATTTGCAATATAATGTATAACAGTACATATCTGTTGTAGTTGGAAAATTGCATGAATTCTTGGACCTTTATCTATTTTGAGATTAACCAACAGTTCATTAACAGAAAATATCTAAAGCTTTAAAAATACTGAAAGGCAATCAAGATATAAGATAAAAGCGGTGAAACTGACTAAAAATATGTAAATATAAACTACATGTACAGTATATACTAAAAATATGTAAATATAAACTACATGTACAGTATATATGGTCATATTCATAACAAACCATTTAATGAAAAATTATAGCTTGTTAAATAAAATATTCAAAAAGTTTTAAAGCCAGATAGCGGCTAAATCTGTCAATTTAGAGGTTTTAGCATTTTTTTGGTGTTTTCAGAATATATAAGATGGATTGGATTGGATTACTTGTAGCCTTGTCCTTTGAGACGGAACCCCCGTTTTTGGGGGCGCTACCAACTGAATGGGGAATCATTCCCCCCTCCTAATTCAAT
>JAQGAO010000394.1:0-36174 GCA_034697705.1 Ommatoiulus sabulosus | reverse complement strand
AAGTTTGTAAGGGGTCCGTCAGATTGTTTAACTATTGCAAGTGGTCCATGATGATGAAAAGGTTAAGAAACCCTGCAATAATGGGATGAGCGCATATCTAAAAAATGAATGCGCACATTTGCGTTTTAATCTGAACTGTTTTACTTTGTCATGTTGAGTACCCTGCCAGTATTTACACTGGCTCTGTTTGTTTGCGCTATTTCGGCCATGCCTTAGAACCGTTTTTTCAGCATTAATATTTAAATAGATGTTGACTCTTTCTAGCAGTGTTTACATTTGTGCGCGATGTAGGCCAGGGCGCATTCACGGGGAAACCGACGAGAAAAATTATTGGTTTTGGCTAAAGAATGTACTGAGAACTAGCTGTTGCTATTGACTTAAAGGGACCATGTGTGGAATTTCTACCGTTTATTGGTAGGATAGTCTTGATTCCCACATGGGTTAATGCTTAACAATTTAAATGTTTTTTTTATGTTAATTACTCTACGTGTATCTGAAGAATGTCTTTGTCTTAATATTGCCACATGCTTAATGATTATACTGGAAAATGCATTTACCTGGATTCCCCAGACATGGAAAACCTGGAAAAGTCTAAGGAGTTGAAAATGTCTGGAAAAGTCAGGGAAGAATGACTTATTTTTGAAAGAGTCAACGAAATTCAACGTAATTTTATCCAAATCCAAAATTATTGCTACTACGTGGGTAGCTCAAGACCCATTTGCCAGTAATCGTTTGCAAAATTTTTTAACAATTTCAGAGGACAAATTTTAAAAATGTACCAAGTACACATTTGCAAAATTTTAAAAATGTACTGAATACATACACAATGACAACATGTTAAACTTTATCCGAAGAATATTTACAACAAATTTTAGCTATTCCAAGAACAAACTAACAAAATTTTCCACGTTTTCCGAGCACAAATTTGTAACATTTTCAACCTTTTTCAGCACAAATTTTCAAATGTTTTCGAAATACACATTTGAAAAATTGTCAATAAATTCCGAGGATAAAATTTGCAAAATTCTCAACCTTTTCATATTACAAATTTGCAAAAATTTCATGTTAACTTTGAAAATATTGAATTTTGTCCTATGTAGATTTTGAAAAACGTGAATAACATTGGCATATGTCAATTTTGGCTTTGTCATTAGTCAGGGAAATTTGTTTAAAAACCTGGAATAATCAGGGAAGTTGAATATGAAATTTTGGGGGAACCCTGTTGATATGAAAGTTGCAAAAACACATGTTGCCTTGGAATAAAGATTCTTGTAGTGAACATTTAACTATTCTGGAGCATTCATGATATGCTATTTGTCTGAAAATTATTTATGGACGCATTTTGTCATCAGCCAAGATGGCTTAAAGTTCTAAACCTTCAAATCATAATTAATTGGGTTTTCAAAGGCAGTAACTGTCTTCTCCAGAATACCAGCCTGCTATGTTAACTTTCTCTTAACTGTCATTCTGTCAGGTATCTAAAAGCAACTTTTGTGTGGCATGTCATGAGCGCACGACTCCATGACAGCTTGATTGGGTAAATTTTTTGAAAGTAAATCTGGTCGAGTAAAAATTCTCTTCCGGGTGATGGAAATCTATGCCAAGATATTGGCAGAGGAATTTTTGTTGGAAATCACCGCGGTAAGAAATCCTTGCAACGTTTGTGCTGTTGCCAAAATCGCTGCACATTTCCCAAAAATAACTTTGCAGACATTTTATAATCAAATCGATTTCTTGCTTTTCTCACATGAACAGCACCCGGCCATCCCATGGATTGCACCTTGCTTCGTTAAGGCTGTTGTAAATTTACAGGGTTGTCCCAGATTTGAAATGTCTGGAAAAGTCCGGAAAAATGGTGTATTTTAAAACAAGTCAGGAAAATTGTACTTGTTACTGTTGTCTCAATACAAAATTAATGCTTCAACGTGGCAACTGTTTTCGAGCACAAATTTGCAACTGTTGTTGAGTACAGATTTGTAAAATTGTCCACAGTTGCCGTGGAGAAATTTGCAGATTTTTCAACAGATTCTGAGTAAAAATTGGTAAAATTCGCAACCTTTTCAGAGTGCAAGTTTTCAAAATTCACAACCTTCTCCGTGTACAAATGTGCAAAACTTTCAACATTTTCTAATACAAGTTTGTAAAATTTAAAAACAAATTACATTCTAATTTTGCAATAATGTCAAAATTCTATTCTCATGATTGGAAAAATCGTGGAAAACATTGCCATGTGTCAATTTCTTGGTTAATGTGACATTATGTTAATTTGAGAAAAAGTTGATATTGGTAAATTTTGAAAAATCTTATAAACATTGGCATATATCAATTTTTGACATTGTCCTTGGTCAGGGAAAGTTGTTTAAAAACCTGGAAAAGTCCGGGATTTTGAATTTCTGGGGGGAACCCTGATGTATGTCCAAGTTATCCTCCAATAAGAGGTATTCATGTGTCTGAGTAAGTCGAGTTTAATGTGCAAAGTAGTTTGAATTGGGCTTCTTTACTTCAATGAAGAGTTGTTTCTCCAGCTCAGATTGGCACCTATTGCTCAGACTGATAACATTTTTTTTCTTGGCATCTTACTTTCTTAAATCCGTGCGTTTGTAATGGCAACACGCGGGCATAATGTATAGACAGAGAAGAACCATTTATAGCGAAGGATTTTTCAGGCTGTAGTCCTAAATTAGGACGTGATATCTCCGGCTTCTCTATTTTTATCTTGGACAAAGTGCAAAACTCTGGAGTTGGGCTCGTGTAGTAACCTTTAAGCGTCTGCCCATATTCAGCTGCAAAATTTCTTCGGGGCTTACCAAAAAAAAATGAGATGCTGTAAGAGCCCAAGGTTTTAACCTCGTGTTAATTTTATGGCATTGTCTCTTGACTTTGTTTCTTCGATGTTTAACATACGGGCATGCTCTTGCCTGGAGATAAACCGATAATATTTCACGGCAAATAAATTTGCCCTCGGGATAAATATGTCATCGGGAATCACAGCTGCTGCTTATCTCCTTAACATGAATTATTTGGAGTTGCTCCTTTAAGAACCCTGGTTCAATACAAGTATGTGCTCAAAGTACCCTCAAGTACGCGAAGTTAAGCGATATGTTGAAGCCAAGAATTTTCCAACCTTTGGCTTTTCTGCAGCAGGTTCGAGCCAAGATTTACGCCAAAAAAGTGCATTTTTGGGGAAACTTTTTTTTGCCACTGCGCTACTTCCGTGTCATGGAGAGTCTTTTAAAAGTTGGACCGGGACCAGGTTCAGTCATGATTAACAACATTTAGCATTTTCCAGCCGAACTTTAGGAAATAAACTGTACTTTCAAAGTCTCGCATTGACATGTTTATTTGCCGGAAAGTTTGTGAAATCGGCCACATTTTTGTATTAACCAATGGCTGTCAGAAACGTTTCGTGTTGTGAATTATACAAAGTTATACGAATCTGTCATGTTTTTCCAAACGAAGTCTGAACTCATTCGGATTAAAACTATTTTAATTGGATTGATATGAAAGATCAGCTGTTGGGCATTAGTCGAATAATTTTTTTTTAATCATGGCTGAAATTGACAACTAAAAAATAGTCATTAAATTAAAATGAGTGACTAATTTAGTCGTTAATCGTCAGTCTTATTGTAACATTAGTCGCTGGATCAGAAAAAAAGTATTAGCCGAATAAAATTAACATGACCGAAATAAATGACTTAAATTGATGAATAAATAGCCGAAGAGCGAGGCTATTGTTTTAAAAGTTCGACATTAAATTGATAAAAAATAGCCTCGGAACAAGACTAATTTTTCGAATTTTCGACAGTTTTGCAGATTTTTCGACAATTTTGTGAATTTTTCGTCGATGTTATATGCTAAGTTTCGATGGTTATGAAGATTTTCCGACAGTTTTTTTATTTTTCGGCAATTTCAAAATTTTTCGAATATTAGCAAAATTTTGGAAATTTTCAAAGAAGTTGCAATATTTTGGAATTTTTTGTAAAATTTGGAAAATTGTCAAATATTAGCAAAATTGACGTAAATATATTTGAACAAAAAAAACGAATTATTGAAAATTGCTTTGATTGTTTCCAAGTTCCATGCATAGATACGAAGTTAAACATGCAGTTAGAATATTATGTACGGTATATTGTTGTATAATTATTCTACATTACGACTAATCAATCATCAATCGGAAGTGCACTAATGACTAACAAAAATTAGATTTGGACTATCAAATAACCATTTACCATTAATCTTTGATTGATAATTGCAGTTTAATTACAGTAAGATTAGTTAATGGAAATTTGGTTTCTTTAGGTTAGTTTGGTTGCTTTATTAGGTTGGAAATATAACTCCCATGGGCATCAATAATAGGAATTGCATTTCAAAGTCTAAGATACCGCGTTTGGATAAAAGGTGGGCTTAATGAAGCAATTTAATATCTTTATGTGATTTCTCTGAATGCAGCTGTTGCACGCTTATTCGTGGCAAATGAATAAAATTTAGGGCTTTTTTAGAGCGCTGATGCTCAAAAGGAGAGGATGCTTCGTTTAATTGAGGATTTCCGGTATGAATTCTGGATTTGTGAATGCAAACTGAATAAATGGTAGTTTATTTCTCATTAATGTCGTAAATGTGCAAGAAATGAACCATTTCACAAATCTAGAACATCACCAGGCTGCCTAGGTTAGAAAGTTTTGAGCTTTGATTGTTTTCTTTAAACATTTTGAAATATTAAGTATTTCGATCGTTGCTAGTCAAGTTCGATAGGGATAATTTTTTTTTATCTTAATTAATCCTCGTGAAAAACCGGAGGATGCTTGCCTTGGTTTTTTTTTTATTATAAGGTTTTAAGTTTGACAAAACGTTTCTTATCTTCCACGTGTGCTGTATAAAGTAGAATGTAATCATTTTCTGTAAGTTGTCAAAGGAAGTGGAATTTCGAGGACGAATGTCACATTGGTTTTTATTGTATACTTGATTTCAAATAATTGTTCTGGTTGTTCAAGGAATGGGTCTTTGGCGGGGTTTCCCCAGACCTGGAAAAGTCAGGGATGATTGAATGCTAAGCTTAATTGTTTTGAAAAAATTTTGTAACTTCAACGTATTAATGTTTTCACAATCCAATATTTATGTTTCTACGTGGTTTGCTCAGGGCGCATTTGCAAATTTTTTCAACAATTTCACAGGAAAAATCTGCAAAATTTCCAACAGTTTCAGACTATACAAATTTGCAAAATTTGTAACCTTTTTCTGGTACAATTTTGAATAACTTCCACCATTTTCTGAAGACATTTTTAAAAATGACCATACATGTATTTAAATTTTGCAAAATATTGAATATTTTCCTATGTTGATTTTCCAAAATCGCATGGGTAATAACATTGGCGTATATCAATTTTGACATTGTCTCGATCGGGAAAATTTGTTAATAAACCTGTAAAAGTCAGGGAAGTTGAATATGAAATTTCTGGGGAACTCTGTGATTTTTATGCGAAAGTGCTATACATGTACGCGTACAGTTAAATGGTTGAGCATCTTCGCTCAAAATCTTATCAGAAACATGGCTTTTTCCCCAAGGTACGTCGCCATTATTAGTTTGTTTTTATTCCCGTTTTCAAAGTTAATTATCTCGAGGTTGTTTTTTGCACATCATATTCCATTTGAAAATCTGTTAGCCGAGAGTGCTCTCGTTTGCATCGAAGTACGCTGTAAAAACATTGCTATGAATGTTTGATGCGCTGCATCATTTAATAAGAAAGTTGTCTCGCAGTCTCGTAGATAACTGCAATAGCATATTTTCTGCCGTCGCATTAGTTGCTTGTTTTGCCAAATATATTCGCAAATGCTGGGGCTGCCAAAATGGGCATCAGGGAGTTTTATTGAAACTCGTTAAATATTGATACGTAAACCCAGATAGCGGAAGAAGTTTTCCGAGTGGCGCGCAGCGAGCGGAAGGAGAAGGGTTGTTGACGTTTTTTTGTCCGTAACTCGGGGATGAGGCTCTAAACCGCACTGCACCCCAAAGTTAAAATTGTTTGTGGGATCACTCGGGTGTATTATTTTAAGCCCTCTGCGGCAGTCTTTAATGTTGACTAGTCACTGTACTATGTATACCAGGGTTCCCCCAGACCTGAAAAAGTCAAGAAACTTGAAAATGCTTGGAAAAGTCAGGGAGGAATGACTTATTTTGAAAATGTTTGGAAAAGTCAGGGAGGAATGACTTATTTTGAAAATGTTTGGAAAAGTCAGGGATGAATGACTTATTTTGAAAATGTTTGGAAAAGTCATGGATGAATGACTTATTTTGAAAATGTTTGGAAAAGTCAGGGAGGAATGATTTATTTTGAAAATGTTGGAAAAGTCAGGGAAGAATGGTTTATTTTGAAAATGTTTAGATAAGTCTGGGAAGAATAACTTATTTTGAAAATGTTTGGAAAAGTCAGGGAGGAATGACTTATTTTGAAAAAGTCAATGAAATTCAACGTATTTATGTTGTCACAATCCAAAATGAATGCTTCTACGTAGTTAGCTCAGGGTCCATTTGCAATTTTTTTGAAAAGATTTCCGAACAAATTTGAAAAATGTTCAACAATTTCACAGGACAAATTTGCAAACTTTTAAAAATTTTACCAAGGACACATTTGCGAAATTGATTTTTTCGAGGATAAACTTGCAAAATGTTCAACTATATCAGAGGATAATTGACAAAATTGTCAAAATTTTCCGAGGATAAATTTGCAACATTTTAAAAATTTACTGTAACTGAGGACATGTCTATGCAAAATTTTCAATTTTCTCGAGGATATATACATGTAAACTTGCACAACCTTTTACGAGTACAAATTTGCAATACTGTCAACATTATCGGAATGCAAATTTGTAAAATTTTCGAAAAATTGTGCATGCTAATTTTTATCATAATTTTCAAAATTGTCCTGTTTATTATTTTTAAAAAATCCCAAGTATCTTTGCAAAATGTTCAAAATCGTGGATAACATTGGCACATAAACATTTCAGACATCAAGTGGTCGGGGATATGAATCAGATATTGGCACATGTCAATTTTGTCGTTGGTCAGGGAAGTTAAATATGAAATTTCTGGGGATATATCCCGGGGAGGGTTGCTGACTTTTTTGTCCGTATCTTGGGGAATTTACCTCCAACTCGCACCGCACCCAAAGTTAAAATTGTTTGTGGGATCACTCTGGTGTATTTTAAGCCCTCTGCGGCTCTCTTTAATGTTGCATATGGTGTGCCATTTATACCGTCAATGAATCTCTCGCGTGGGGGCTCTTCATTTCCTAAATTGACAATTTTTTTTAAAAAAAATGGATACTGCTTTAATTGCTATTATTAATTGCTAGTAATTTAGCGTTTCATCTTACGAACTACAGAGTAATTTAATTGCAAATGTTCATTAAAATATTTTTGTTTTTGCAGCTACAGTGTGGGTCATCAGCAGCGTCTCACACCGCCAACGAAGAGAGCTCGGATAGTTACCGGAAATAATCAGAAGCGTACAAAAACCAATAAAACTGTAAAGACGGCCCCGAAGGCAATTCCAAATATTGTGTATTCACAATTGAATACATACAGTAAGCCTTTTAATCATCTAATTAGTTCGAAAATAGGGAATGTTCCTGACTCGATGCAGGGAACCTTTCCTTTGAGAGACTCTGAAATTTTAGCAAATATGAGCTATAATTTCTAAGTAATTTGGTAATATCCAGGATTCTCCCAGACCTGGAAAAGTCCGGGAAGAATGACTTATTTTGATAATGTCAGGGAAGTTCAACGTATTAATGTTGTCACAATCCAATATGAATGCTTATACGTGATTAGCTCAGGGCCCATTTGCAAATATTTTTCAACAATTTTAGAGGATAAATTTGCAAAAAAAATTCAACCTTTTCCAATTACAAACTTTGAACTGTTTTCGAGTTCACATTTGTAAAAAATGTAACTGTTTCCGAGGGCAAATTTTGTAAAACTTACAAACTTTTTCTAATGCAAATTTGAAAGGTTTCCAACCTTTTCCATCACAAATTTTCGACGGTTTTTAAGTACGGATTTATAAATTTTTCAACAGTTTTCGAGGAGAAATTGGCAATATTTTTAACAGATTCTGAGGGCAAATTTGCAAAATTCTTAACTTTTTTAAGAGTACAAATTTTCAAACTTGTCAGCCTTTTCCAAGTGCAAATTTGCTTAACTTTCAACATTTTCCGAATATTAATTTGTAACATTTTCTCATGCTAATTTTGGAGAATTTTTTTTTCCCGGTGTTAATTATAACACATTTTAAATATTGCCCTGTGTCGATTTGGCAAAATCGTGGATGACGTTGGCATATATCAATTTTGACATTGTCATTAGTCAGGAAAGTTATGAAATTTCTGGGGGAATCCTGTCTAAGAGGCCACCGCCTCTTACAAGTAACGCTGATAATTTCGTGCCTTACAGGTCTTTCAGACATTTTAATCTGTGGCAACTGCAAGGAAGCGTTTGGAGGACTTCAGAAACTGGTGGAACATAAAAAGACGAAATGCAGGCTGCGTTTCGCTTGTCGTTGCCAGTCCATCGATGGCCGAAAAGATAAGGAAAATGCCACTGAAGGTAAGGAAAAAATTGATCTCTTTTTGCATACCTTGCCAATTTTCAAGTTTAATAATTATAAAACAGGGCTGAGCAAAAATTGTTGTTGATTGGTCGCTAACATTGACTCGCTCATTTTGCATACAAGTAATTGTATGACGTCATTCAGAGCATTTTAGGACGTCCGATTAAATTGAAATTCTGATGACGTCATCCAGTAAACTTCTGAAAATTATTTTCATTCGTCATTTGCTATGTAGCCCAAGATGTAGTTCTACGTTGTACATTGCAATGCAAGGAGCAATTGTAGCATATTGTGAAACATCAGCTTGACCTGTCCAACAGTTTCATTACTGCGCATGGTTATTGGTGCACGATTTATTGTTATGGGCCCATCGCATAAAATTGCCTGGACAGAGAAGCTGGCGTATCGGTAGTCCATTGTTGGTTGTTTTTTTATCTCATTTTCAGCGTAACTTGCGCACATGATATATAAAGCAGGTTAATGTCCCGAAATAGGTAACGCCATGGACATTGTCATAGAATTTGTTGCTACAGTATATAACGACACGATTAATGTTGTTTTATGAATGGGCCTTAAATTGATGTTTGGTCGTTAATCGTGTGATAAAAACGTACTGGATGGCAGGCGACTGTGTGACCACCAGGTGTTGACAAAAAATCCCCTACTCTAACCCTGCTTGATTCACACTATCAAGCAGTGTTATCATACCTGCACTCAATTTTATTTAGTTGTCTTGTATTTAGTGGTGCTTTGAATTAAAACTTTATGCGGACAATTTTCCAAGAAAGGACACTACTTCGTTGTGGGAGTACAAAATCGATTTTTGATACATCATCTAAAAGGCGTCAATTAATGAGATTTGTGGTCGACACGGCCCAAGCCTAATGCATAATTTTGGATTAAAAATGACGTGTGTATATTGCAGCGCCTAACAACACTTAGGATAAAATTATAGATTTATGAATTATTTAGGAATGTACAATTGTATATATGCTCCTATATGGCCGCCATGTCTTTCATGATGTCAGAGGTCTCGTCAGACCTGGAAATTGTCAGGAAAAGTTAGGGAAATTCAACGTATTAACGTTGTCACGATCCAAAATTAATGTTTCCACGGGACAGCTCAGGGGCCAATTGCAAAAATTTTAAAATTGTTTCAGTCCAAATTTGCAACTTTTTTAAATTTTTTTAGTACAAATTTGCAATATTTTTAATATTTGCCCAGTACAAATTTTCACAATTTCAGTGGACAAATTTTAAAAATTTACCGAGAACCCATTAATTTTCTTTTTCCGAGGACATATGGACATATTTGCAAAAATGTTAACCTATTCCGATTATAAAATTTTCATCAGTTTCCGAGGACTAATTTGTAAAATTTTCAACCTCTTCCGATTACAAATTTGCAATTTTGGTCAGAGAAATTTGTTTAAAATCCTGGAAAAGTCAGGGAAGTTCAAAAGAAAATTTCTGAGGGTTCCCTGTCCTAGTACATTATTTCACATTAAGCCCGGTAAATATTGACTGATTGTTAAGAACCGTGATGGCCTTTCAGATATACTAATTCTGATCCCTTTTGAATCCTTTTCAAATATTTATTGTACCAGAAAAGGATTAGTTTCAATAATATTTCTGCATGGAATCCTGCGATTATTCTTGCAATGCGTTGATGTAGCCTCGGTTTCGCCCACGGGCAAATTGGTCCAGGAATACTCGAATCGAGGAGATTATGGTAGAGAGATTTAGGCGCCAATCAATTTGTGTCAATGTTTCGGATGTACGAAAATGCACTTCATTAGCATTGTTTGCGTGTTTCATCGCCCGCGCTATTAATCTTCCTTCGCAGTTGGTTTTCTATAATGCCTTGTCCTTCATCATTTCAACATTGCACGTGTAGTTTGATGGCTCGTGCATGTTTGCCTTCAGGATTACTATGATTGTGTTTAAAAAGTGGTCATGTTTCTCTTGTTTAGCCATCGAGCCCAGAACCTTCGTGTGCGCCACATGCAAGGACAAGTTTTCGTCAGCCTGGGATCTGGTGCACCATGTGCAGAATGTGCACGAAATGGTCATCTACGAATTACCCAATTCATCGGATGGCGGAAGCAGTGATGAGATGAATGCTTCTGTTGGGAACAATAGCGTCAAGGAAGATGCCGAGGAAGATGACCAAGGAGAAGATGGCGCGCAGGATGGAGCGAGCGTAAGCATAAAACACCTTTCTTATAGGCCGTAATTTAATTCCACAGAATTTCTGAGAGTAAACCAAAATAAGACGAGTTGGGTTTCCTTCTGTTTTAAATCTGCCAGAGTAAACTCAAGTGCCGTGGTGTCGTTGGTTAATGTACCGTGAGCATTGTTGTGTGTGGCTTAAATGATTACTCGGTTCAGAATGGAAAGAGTAGTCGAGGGCTGTTTTTGCCTTGGAGGAACAAGGATCTGAAAAAAATGGTCGTGTTTGGGCTTGAAAATGTTAAAAATTTTAACTATTTAGCAGTTAATCTGTTGAGTGTGGCTTTCAGTTGTCATCGGTGGCTATTGAAAAAAATGATCATGCAGTAGAAATATTCAGTTCTGAGTACATGTACTTGATTCATTTGTCTTGTCTTAAGGCAGTCGTGCAAGAGGAAAGTTATATCTGGTTATAAATGGCGAGAAATTTCAGGAAGGTTATATCACCTGAAACGATTTCCTGTTCTGCACACATGGAGCAATACTTTCAGAATGTATCCCTGCAGTATACGGGGTTCCCCCAGACATGGAAAACCTGGAAGGTCAAGGAACTTGAAAATGTCTGGTGACTTATGTTCAAAATGTCAGGGAAAGTCATCGTATTAATGTTATCACGATCCAAAATTAATGTTTCTACGTGGTTAGCATTCATTTGCAAGCTGTTCAAATTTGCAAAATTTGCAACAATTTCAGACGACAAATTTGCAAAATGTTCAAAAGTTTCCGTGGACAAATTTGGCAAATTTTCAACAGCTTCCGAAGACAAACTTGCAAAAACGGATCGTTTTCTATTCTGGAAATACAGTATATCTGGAAACATATTTGCGAAGGAAATTTTTCCCCCAAACACGGGGAAATATCGTTCAATTATATACATGTATCTGGAAATAACTTTCTTGATATAATTTGCCTCGTGTGTGATGGCCTTTAGGGAATTTTTTGAAGTTGTTTTATAATTTTGGAAAAATATTTAAATCCGAATTTCAAAGGTTTTTCAGGCTTTTTTTTTCCGGATTGTTTGATCATTAATTGTGTTCTCATGTAAAACTGTCTTTACTGCCATTATGATTCAGGTTGCATGGTTTTGGATGCTAAATTACATTTTGCCCCAAGAGTATTAGTTCTTCATACATACGTCTTACGCACATGGATAACTCCCGATGACGTCAATTTGTTCATGTATTTTCTATTTGTAAAAGTCCGGATATGAGCTCGGTCTATCGTCTGTGAAAAGCAGGCGTATGCCGCTAGGCATTGAGCGCATGAGTTGTTGCTCTATGACGTAAATGAATCAAGTCTGTGGAAGAGGGAAATTTAACGATTTTCTGAGGATGGGGATGTTTAAAAGCCATTTTGTTTTGATATCATCTTTATGTTTGCTTTTATTCGATAACCGTTCAGAATTAATATACTGCAGGGTTCCCCCAGACCTGAAAAACCTGGAAAATTAAGGGAACTTGAAAATGTCTGGAAAGTCAACGAAGAATGACTTGTTTTGAACAATTCAGGGAAATTCAACATATTGTTGTTTTCTCAATCGAAAATAAATGCTTCAATCTTATCCTAGGACATATTCACACAATTTTTAACCCATTTTGAAGATAAATTTTCACAGATTTCGATGATAAATTTGAAAATATTACCGAGGACACATTTTCAATTTCCTCGATGATGGAGATGCAATTTTCAACATTTACCGAAGACAAACTTGCGAAATTTTTCACGTTTATCGAGCACAAATTTAAAAATTTTTGAACATATTCTGAGGGCAAAGTGGCAAAATTCTCAACCTTTTTAGATTACATATTTTTAAAAAAATGTCATGTTGATTTTGAAAAATATTATGCAAAACGTCAATATGTTCATATGAACTTGGCATATGTCAATTTTTTCTTTGGTCAGCGAAATCTGTTTAAAATCCGGATAAGTCTCTCGTTAATGGTATTGTTAAGTCATTCTAGTGCTGGTGTTTTCTTACCCGAATAGTCGAAAATTTGAATTTGACTTAAGATATGCAGAGATGTGTAAAGTTGGAGGACGTCCGCAAATAGATTTTTGGCTAGGAAACCAATCTCAGCAACGTGACATCTTTTCAGAAACGAGAGGTTTTGGATTTGTACAAATTCCTTTTTTTATAGCCTAGTACAAGATCATGCATTCGTTAGAGGCGGTTTTGAGCCAAAATTATTTCAGTTTTTTTGATTTGGAGGTTCCCAATCCCCCTAATTTTGATGTAGAACTTCGTCTTTCCCCGACTTAAAAGAGTGTGTAGTTAAGGAGTTTTGGATGTCCAATTAAATATCCAAAAAAGTTCCGAATAAATTTTCAAAAAATAGTACATTTTTATTATTGACCTTATCAACTGACAATTTTAGGACATCTGATTAAATGTCCGTTTATCTGTCTAAAAAAATGCCCGATCAAATCAGCTTTTTTCGGATATTGAACAATTATTCGATTTAATTTTCTAAGAAATGTTCGGAACAAATGTGCGATTAAATGTATATACGAAAGAATATGCCATTAAATTTCCGAAAATTTGATGTCACAAAGCGGTTTGTGACATCATTCATGCCTACATGTTCGGATTGGCGAAAATTACCCGGAGGCTCGTTTTTTAATTGCTGTTTTGATGAAAGATCACGTGATCACGCCCCATACGTGACGCTCCATAAGTGTGCGAGCACAAAGAATACTTATTGCAGGCTCTTATCACTCGGCGTACACTAGCGCCACCAAGCGGGATAAGATTGCAGCATGCTTTTTAATTGAGGGCACACACAAAGAAAGCTTAGCCGAGCCAGGCTGAGCTTACAAGAAGCGCTTATAAGCATTCAAGAAAGTTTGTAACATTCTTTTTTGGAAATCCGAAAGCAGATTTTTAAGACACAGAGTGGCACATGGTCAAAAGTGTAGCCATGCAGATATTCACGATTGTATGCCGCATATGTACCGTAAAAACGTGTCTTGCACTCATCATTTGATGCTAATGCGCATGTGCAAGGTTTTACGCGGAATGTTTCACCTAGCACGACGCATGCAGTGGCGCCACCAAGCACACTGATCATCACGCTGATATCAGCGTTCATTGTGTGCCCCAAAGCTGGAAACAAGCACGTTGAAAGTAAGCATTCTTTGTGCTCGCCCCCTAAGGTATATTGTCCGAGGAATGTGGAGAGAGCAGGGATGTTTTGTTCGGATTTGTAAAACGATCCCAAAGCGTTTAGAAAGTAAGCAGGTGCTTTGTACTAATAATTGAAAAACAAAATGATTTTCTCCTTGCAGGATGGCAATTGCGAAGATTTCGATAATGCAGCAGATGGCGAAGTGGAGCAATTTAGTTAAGGGCGCAAACCACGTTAGATATTGGTCTTGATTAAAGCCTCTGCTAAAAAAAATGGAGGAAATCCTACAGCACACACATTTGCACTTTGGCCCATCTCCCATCAATTTGCCATCAAGGAAAACTTAATCTGCTCCCTGCTGTATCAATTATTCCACCGATCAATTCAGTAAAGTCTCAATCAACTTTTGTATATTTTCGTGCGCCTTCTGAAAGAATATCCTTCGTTTGGGTATGTAAGCTCATTGCTATTTTAATGTCTGCTCAGGATTGTACCATACATAACGTCTGGTAACACAGCGCTGATGCAGTGATGTCAGATAAAAATGGTAAAAAAGAAGCGGTCACCTATGACAGGATATCAAAACTGCATCTTTGCACCTTAATTTTCAATTTATGGGTTATTTTTTCACCTGATAATTAAAAGTATGCCATTTGTGTACCGTTTTAGCACTTGTTACCTCGCTGCCCCCTTTTAGAACTACCCATGATTTTTATTCTTATTAGCTCGTCAGCTTTGGTTATTTTTCATTAGAATATGGTTTAGGATTAGAATGTAGTTGATGTGCGTGTTCGAAGCATTTTTTTTGCCACCGGTTAACCGGTGAATTAGTTTTACTAGTTTAGGCTGATTTTTTTTCCCTTAAAGGACAAACAACAATTTGTTATCCGATTACATGGCGAATTGAATTTTTTAAACTTTGGTATTGGTAAAATAGCTGATTTTTTCCACTGCGACCCCTACTTAACATTTCTAGATTATTTGATGTAAATTAGTTTCTCCATGTCCATGGATTTGGATTTGTTGAGGTAATGCAAGCCTTGCTTCATGCCCATAAGCTGGTTGTTTCACTGTAGCGCCATCTCATGGCAGTGCAGTGCGATTATGTTATTTATATATCATTTTATCTTTGATTAATCTCTGTAGGATGATATTGGCAGCTTATTGATTCTCAACTTTTCAGTTAGTAATTTTCCTAATTTCTTCCGAAAAAAATGCGCGCTGGGGATTAACTGACAACCTATCCAAAGTAACCATTCCACGAATTGCCATTGTACTAATCAATAATTGTCAAGTTTTGTTCGCTTTAAGGGCGATCTTGCTGCACTACATCACTAGAATTTGCCTAGATCCTGTTAGAATGCATTCTATCAACATTTGCCAACAGTATTTTCTTTCAACTTCATATTTGCTTGTTGTTTTTTCTTCCTTGAAGTGCGGTTCATTTTCCTGTTTTCTGTTGGTGAACCTTGTGCAGTTCTGAATGCGCCATGCCACAAACTCTTTCCTATGTTATCTATATGCAAAACCTCCGCGTGGACCTATAGGCCTGAGGACAGTCTCTATTAGTGTTTTTGTCAGAGTTACTAGGCAGTGTCTTCGCACTTGTGTTGACTGATCTTACACAACTACGAAAATCTTTCTTGTGCCGTATTATACTGCACTCTTTGATGTTTTATCATGTGGTGGGGCCACACGTGCCATCGCTTTTTAAAGTGATGCATATGAACATGACGGGGATATACATGGATGTCCTTGATGATATTGAATGAAACTATGTTGGGGCACTCATTTTTCATCTTCCAATTTGGCATTTTATTTGTTTCGTGCTTAGTGCAATGCTTACGAAGGGTTTTCAATAAGTTCTAAGCCGAACATATTTACAATATCAGTGCATCTTAGGTAATTTTTTTTATTTTTTAATGTAATCTCCGTTGACCTCAATACAATTTTAAATCTTTTCTGAAAGAACTTTAGTCACACCAAGTAAAATTCTTTGTCTTGCTCTGCAAACCATGCTTTTGTAGCTTCCCACAACTTGGATTCGTCCTGAAAATGTCGGCAGGGAGATTTTTTCCAATTTTCCCAACCGAAAATGGTCTGAGGGGGCAAGGTCCGGTGAATAGGGGGTATGAGGGACCATTTAAAATCGGCATTCTCTCAGGGCAGCAGCCAATAATTATTGTATCATAGTTAGGCTTAGAACTTTTTGAACACCCTTCGTATTTATTATCGGAAGTATGTACTTATTTACGTCCATGCCATGGCTTGATTTTTTGCATACACGAATTTATTTTTCTTATTCACCAACTCAAAAATTGATGTACAATTGTTTCTCGAAGTTGAAGAAAAAGCAAGGGTGTTAACATTGCGAACTATGGTGAAAATATTCAAGAAATGTGACTTATAAGGTAGTATTTCATTATCAACTTTTCACTTTTTATGCAACTTCAATGAAATTCATCTTCCGCATTGCAGTTGGTTGTTCAAATATATATATATATTATAAACATATGCATAAAATGATAATTGATCTTATGTGCCCTACTATACATATATATATATATATATTCATGTAATCAAAATTTCACTCTATTCTTGTCTATGTGCCCACAACTTCATAATTCATGATGTAAACGACACTGGTTAAGACTTTTAATTAGTGGTAGGTTTTATTAGCGATATCACGACTTAGGTTTAGATGTAACTGTTGGCTATTATCATCTAGCTGGAACTGCTTTGGCTAAAATGGGTTTCAGGAATGACTTAAGTTATGTCAGTATCAAAACTTTGTGCTTTACTTGGTATTAATGCTTGCAGGATTATCCAGTTTGACATCATTGTAGGAAATGTTCAGCATTCAGGATTCTTTATTTGTAAAGAAATCATAAGTTAAGGGTACCAAAATTGTTGGTTAAACAATTTTGGTACCCTTAAATAAAACATTTGGACAGGAAGGGGCGCCTTGTACTCAGAGATGGGCATTTGTTAGTCGATTGATCAATCAAGACAAATCATTCATGTGTTAGTCATGGCTAACTACTAATTTGGTTAGTAATTGATCATGACTTCTGATGGATGATTGATATTAATAATAATAATAATAGTAATAGTAAAGTTTATTCAGCATTGAAAAGGAATGGATAGGTTTAACAAAAAAAAAAACTCGCATCCAATTTGTTTGGTAGTAATGGATTAAGTGTTAATCTAGACTAATTAGGCTAATGATGATTACCTATTAGTCATATATGCAACGACTAACTGTCTGACTATATGTACAGGTATATGTGTGGAACTGTATGAAAAACTAAGTAATTTTCGAAAATGTTGTAAATTTAACTCACAAAAATATCAAATTCTCGACCATTTTACCATTAATATTCGAAAATATGGCAAATTTTCCCCAATTTTGCAAGTTTGTCGAAAAATCTTTCTCACCGTCGAAAATTTTGAAAAATTGTCGGAAAAATCTGCCCCAGACTATCGAAAATTTGAAACAACGGCCTTGCTTCTTGGCAATTTGGTCATGGAAAATTTTAAAAAATAGACTCGCACCGAGGCCTATTTTGTCATCAATTTTATTCGTGATCGAAAATGTTATTTCATCAATAATTATTCTGATCCAGCGGCTAATGCCCAACACTGCGTACTCTGACTTTGACGTTTTTGAGAGCAGCCGAATTAACTTTCCCTTACATCTTTAGCAATACAAAGGCAGGGCGTTTCTTAATTGTGATTAAAAAAACTGCAGAAAATAAAACTCCCATATCGATTAAATTGCTATCTATCACAAAACCACTCTGAGATATTTGCAAATTCTGAAATGCAATTTTGCTGCTAATCATTCGAGGCTTCACTTGAACGCCAACTACCCGATAATGATGCTTTCGTGCTTTCATTACTGGTTTTTGTCTTTCGATTGTCATCTTCAGAATTTCCCCTTATAAATTATGAACGTTAGAAAATTGGCAATAATGCCGGAAAATGCGTAGGAAAACGTAGTTTTGAGTTATTGGGTTCTGCATTTTTCTAGCTGCTCTTAATTTAATTAAAATACAACTACGAAATTGGATTTTGTTTCGCTCATATTGATATTACAGATACCCCATGCATGAAAATAAATGATTGAAATGATAGATTTAAAATATTGTCTGAATTTTGGGAAGACCTGCTGCTGTTTCATAATGTTATTTTCATCTAAGAAAGATAATTTTAATTGATTAATACCAAGTAAATACATTTTCATTGAGGAGACAAATTCTAGACCCAAATAAATTCTCAAAGCGCGTCTAACATATGGCCAGATTTTGCTCAAATTGTGGCAAAAGAAAATCTTTGGAGTGTCTATTTAACCTGCAATGTAATGACGTCACAGACTCCCATTACGTTCAAGACATATCAGCAAATAACGTGAATAATCGAGACTAACGACCAGTTGGTTAGTCATGGCTCTTCCGATTGATTAGTCGTAATCTAGAGTAATATTTGTTTGTCATTAGTCGTATGTATATGCAACGACTAACTGTCTAACTTCGTATCAATGCATGGAACTGGGAAACTAAGCAATTTAAGATAATTTTACAACAAAATAATCAAATTCTCGACAAGTTTTCTAATATTCGAAAATATTGCAAATTTTCCACAATTTGGCAACTTTTGCGTCAATTTCTGACATTTTCTACAATCTGACAGTTGTCGAAAAAATTTCCTAACCGTCTAAAATCTGCAATATTGTCAAAAATTTTCCCAAATTGTCATAAAATTTGCAAAATTGTCGAAAAATCTGCCAAACTATCGAAATTTCGAAACAATAGCCTTGCTCCAAGGCTATTTCGTCGTCAATTTTAGTAATGATTGAAAATTTTATTCGGCTGATACTTTATTCTGTTCCAGCGATTAATGCTACAATATGCTTGACAATTAACAACTAAATTAGTCATTTTAATTTAAGAATGACTATTTTAGTCGTCAATTCTAGCCATGATTGAAAATTTATTCGACTACAGTAATGCCCAACACTGAAATTCGGCTCAAAGTAATGATGAATGTTATCATCGGGTTTGAAACCGGATCTGCCAAAAGCAGACATGCCAGTGATACTTGTAAAAAGTGGTAGAAATATTTCCAAAATGCAGTATACTTTCTTTTGTTACATTTCCATTCCTTCGAAAACACCATTGTACAAAGCCTTGCATTTATCAGCATTGCTTTGACACTTTGACAGCCATCAAAAATCCAGAGGTCATTGAATTTTTGAGTTCTTCTGATGTTATTTGCCATCAGTTACATTTAAACCTGTACTTTCTGTAAGATATACACTACATTTCATGCCTTCTCCATTGAACCTTTAAACAGGTGGAATTCCGCGAGCTGTATTTCACCCAACATTTAAAGGTTCGTAATTAAGTATGGCGTCTCTGTCAATATATACGAACATTTAAATATATCAGCGCCTTTTCGCCATTTCTCATTCATCCATCATCCCCACTAGGTGTCTCCTCTGAACTCTTCCTTAAATCTCAGTACTCTATATGGCTAGCGTAATGCCGCCGATTCTATAATATTGTAAAACATGGCTATTTTATGAAAAGAAAATATATACTTTTTCCTTAAATATTAGCCAATTATAGTCGTATTCCCTGAATGGTGAGCAATAGCCGGACTTAGGAAATGCTGTATACTGTATAGCTTCACGTAGATGGAAAACGTAAATGTAGATAATGGTCGGTCGGTCGGCGCATGCGCACTAAGCATTTCTTGTTCTATGCTTTTTAATGAATATCAAATCACTACTGCTTGTACGTGTTATGTTAATCATATAAAATATAATATCAAAATACATTTTATATCTGGTATGGTATGGGAAACACATGCAATGTACATGTATTAATCATGTTCTTTGCATGTAACATTCATATTTTCCCATGTGAAAACGTGTTTGCTACTTTTACATGTAATATGGACATATAGCAAACATGTTTTCTACATGTAAAATTCTTGACATTTGACATTAAAAACATGTTTTCTAGTTTTTACATGTAATATGGAATGTAAAGCACATGCTTTCTATAGCATGTAGCAAACATTTTTGTACATGTAATGCGCGTAAAATACTTGGCATATGATATGTAAAACTCATGTACGCTACATGTAAAAACATCTTTGCTACATATACATCTATAATAATAATATGTAAAGCACATGCATTTTACATTTAGCAATCATGCTCATTACATGTATCACATTCTTTAAATGCAACTAACATGTTTTCCCGTGAAGCAAACATTTTTTACATGTATACGCATGTTTTTTATATATTGTATTACCGGTACATGTAGGATATAACATATTTTTTATATTACATTATATATCATGTGTAATTAACATATAAATGACGTAGACAAAGAAATGCTTATTGCGCGTGCGCCGTCAAACGGAACTTTATTTACACTTTAATTTACGTTTTCATCTAATTGACGTTACATCATTTCCTGAGTCCGGCTAATGGATAGAGGCACATTTAGGAGAACTCATGGCGTTTGCATTCGTGCTATCGTATTATGCAATTTTTTCGAATTGGGTTGGTTGAGAATATGAAATAAGGTAGATGATTTTGTTCGGAGTCGTTAAAAATATATCAGCAAATTGAATTTCACGTGATACGCTCGTTTTGGGTGAAATGGGACTCGGATTTTTCCGATATCCGCCTTTGCTTTTCTAGCCCAGTTTTCTCATGCAAACCATATTTTCGAAAGGCATTCCATGTTTTCTTTTACTTTTTTTTAATATGGTTTGAATTGCTTCAACCCAGCCCGTTTATCGACTCCCACGTAAATCGACCCCGTTTGCGAAATCGAGATTTCAGTTAAGATATTTTTGTGATGTTTGGATAAGGTTGAGATATACATGAAATGGAAGCGCGTAGAGCTACTGTTGAGATTTTCATTTTTCTTTGATGTTTCAACAAGGTGTCAACTGAGTCGTTGAATTCAGATTTAAAGAACGAGTAATAAGGCTTATAGGGTGCCCTAGAAAAATAAAATTCATTCATCTATCCGGGTGGGAAGTCTCGCATAACACCCCCTACCCTGGTGTCCCGTTCTCGATATTCGAAAAATTTAGCAAATATCTGCTTTGAAAAAGTTCGCAGTTTTTGTGGAATTTGGAAATAGATCGGCAAAATGTTGAAAATCAATTCGCAAAAGTTTTTTTTTTAAAAAAATCGCCAATTTTATAATAAAATTCGCAGTTTTGAAAAATAATTTGACAAAGTTTTGAGAATGAATTCCCTGATTTTTTAATGAAAATCTCAAAAATTTTAAAAATAATTGGCAAAGTTTTGAAAATGAATTCCCTTGGTTTTTTTATAAAAATCGGAAAGTTTTGAAGAAAAAAAATCTCAGATTATACTGGGTTGTACTAAATCGAACCAAAATGCAATGAACCAGGGGCACCCTATGTGGTGGCTATACAATTTAGGCAACAGTTCAAAAACTTGGTGTACAGTCGAAAATAGCACATGTCTAAATTGTCCAGTATTCAAAATAAAAGCTGCGGATTTAGATGGAAAACGTCGAATGCTCTTTGGCCACGGTATGGTTTCATCAGCGGACTTTGTCGTTCTTGTGTAGGTCTTTTGTAGTTTTTGACTCGAGAAGTAATCGTAGTGCTTGTAATAGGCATTCCTATATACAAACTTGTCTGCAATAATATTTCAGTTTTTCTTTCTTAGAAACTTAGAAGGGTTGCTCTTTCGCCTGGCAGAAAGCTTTTCCCCTCACCGTCTCATTGTGCGAGCGTTTCTGCCTTAAGAAAGTTCATTTCACACTGTGTACTTGCTGCGGAACAAAGTATGAAAAATGTCACTTAAAACTAAGTAGACCTCTATATACATATAGATATATAATTATCGAAACAATGACAGTATTTTTACTCGTTTGTTATCCTGTTAGTGAAGTGATACGAGTGTTTTCAATCATTAAGTGTGTTTCTTGCTTCGATGTTACGTCACTGGTGTGCTGCTGAAAATTTCAGTCCAATCGATCTGCATGTTCGTGTTTCTGTGAAATTTTATTTTTGGTACTTCATGACCCCCTGTACGTGTTCGAGCCCCACTCTACCCATATGACCACCGTTACTTGTACGTTGAAACAACGCATTTTGTGTGTCTACTAATGGTCCTGGCTGAGCAGCGGCCGTCAATAAGCACTTGGATGTTGTTCTAGAATTGAAGGGAATGCCCTGGAATTTTGAATTTAGCATACACCTATAGGTCCCGAACTTATTATGGAGGCTTTACCTTGTTTGAAATGTTGGAGTAATATGATTGAAAAGTCAGAGAACTTGAAAATGTCTGGAAAGGTCAGGGAAGAATGAATTATTTTGAAAAAGTCATGGAAATTCAACGTATTGTTGTTGTCAAAATCAATGCTCCTATGTGCATGGTTAGATCAGGGCTCATTTGCAAGCTTTTCAAAAAAAAAATTCAGTAAAAATTCTCAATTTTAGAGGACAAATTAGCAAATTTTCGACAGTTTTCGAGGATAAACAACTTGCAAAGTTGTCAACTTCTTCCGAGTACATATTTGTAAAATTTTCAACCTATTTCGAGGATAAATTTGTTAAATTGTCAACAAACTGGGAACAAATTGGCAAAATTCTCCACATTTCAGAATGCAAATTTTTCAACAAATTTCCTTATTTTCCGAGTCTAAATTTGCAAAACTTTCAAAATTTTCCAAATACAAATTTGTATAATTTTCAAAATTTACATTATCAAATTTTTAAAAATATCGATGCAAAACACTAATTTCAAAATCGTGTGTAATATTTGCATATGTCAATTTTGTTTAATAACCTGGAAAAGTCAGGGAAGTTAAATATGAAATTTCTGGAGGAACCCTGTACATGGCGTCAGGATATTGTCACATCCTGATATTTCAGGTAGGCCTACATAAATTAGCGCGGCGTTTTACCTAATGATACATCTTATTCCTGTTGTTCTGGTTATGCAAATTTCAAAGTTCACATGGTTTCCCCCCACAATCTCATTACCTATTCGAGTTGTATGTCAGCTACTTTGACACTTGTTTTGATATAGAACCCTGTCCTCCATAAAAATATTGACGTGTATGTAAATGATGCATTATGTTGAAACACCATGTCAGTTTTTTTCTAACCAATGGTTTAAAGTCGTAGAAGTTGGAAGGGGTTATTCCGATCTGATATAATGTGGAGTTTTATTCTGAGTCTAAAACAGGGTAATATTGAAAAATGTCCACGAATTTGCGCTGGCACACCAAATGTTGCAGTTTTGAAAATCTATAAAATTTGACGTTCTTTTAGGTCTGATCATAATTTCAACACAAAATAAGATTGGTGCATGGATCTACGATGTAGTGTTTACATTAGCGTAAGCCACCTAATATTTTGGTTTGAATTTATGATCATATCTACTTTTATATATTGATCGTTGCCGTTTTCCAGGCATTATCTTTTCTGCAAGCAAAAAAATGCATAATCTTTGATTGAACTTTGGGGCGTTTTCATTGATTTCGTCATATCTGGTGCCTCGTGTATTTTATATTTGAAATATGAAAAGAAAAAAATGGCCAGGAAAACTGATCAAGCCTGCAAAGATGTATATTTTATCTATAAAAATGGTTTAAACTATATGCTATGGTAAAACATTGTTTGTTTTGGTTAGCAGTTTACAATGGGGGATCTCCGCATTTTGTTTATCCACTCGAAAGACAATGGAATTTGAATCCATCTTTGTTTTGAACTGAATACACCTTTTTTAATATTTTCTTTATATAAACTATTTTTGTGGAGAACAGTTGGCTTAAGAAATGGCGAAAATCCGAACATCTTTTAAGTCTTATTAACTTTCAGTTTTGGGAACAGTGATACTCGCACACTTGACTATTTTTTTGTTTTTCGTTTTTTCGCTCTGCCATTTTTCATTGCAAAAAAGCACTTTTGTTTTTACTAACTACCGCGCCATAGTTGTTTTGTAAACGTTTCTTTGAAAACGTGGATTTTTCGTTTCGCATCATTAGGTTTTTTGTCTTCTTTTTTTCTTGACCCCCTTTTTTCTGACTTTTCCTTTTTCAAGTGCTTACTGTTTTTAATGCACATTGTAATAGAAGGATTTTTTTTTTTGCAAGTCACTGTTGAAGACCGTTGGAGGCCGTTTTTCGATTTTAAGGCAATGCGTTTTCCATACCATGTTTTTTCAATGCCATTTGCAAGCATTGTGCTGTTGTAGACGTTTGATTTTTTTTGGCAATAAATCGTTTTTTGTCGCAGCAGATGATGGTATTTTGCGGATCAATTTTTTTAAAACAGCCTGCTTTTTTTAGGGTTAGCTCTGGTCCAAATGGATCGACGTTGAGTATTGTGTGCAATATGGGTGTTCCAGTGGATATTCCCCAGCCCCGGTTTTTCTTCCCCTTGTTATGCTTGAAAACTATCGTTGCGTGATAAAGTCTAGTCAGATGATCGAAGTTTTAAAATTTAGACAAATGATTGCGTTTACAAATGTCTTGGAAGTGTACCGTATGCTTTTGTATCTATTTGTTAGGAAATGGACCAAAGAAAGATTTTTTAATTTGTATAAAAATAAAGATACGATATTTTTATACGTAATTTCACTTAGATCTTATTTAACAGAATTTTGCGACAAGGCACAAACTTGAAAGATTTTCACGAGCATGGTCAAAGTTGTTTGGCGTCACCTAAATTCATGCAGTGTGCTTATTTTCTTTTTTCTTTTCTCGAAAGATATGTTTCTTCGTAGGAATTATAACTTTTTCAATTTTAGCTCTAAAAGTGATGTTCTTTTAAATTATTTAGACCTTATTAATGACTTTAACATACTGTACATTAATCTCTTAGTAAGAATCCACACTTTATTTATAAAGTCAATATAATTTGTGGTTAAATATACCAGAGTGTGAAGTTTATATTCACATCGAATAAATCTTGGTGGATTTCTTATTATTTTTGACAAAGTTATCACATGAAAGATACATACTGTAGTTGTAATTCATTTTATTTTAAAAGACCACAGTGCCGATGAGTATAATAGCGAAGAAGACGTCTTAAATTATGCCTTTTCGAAAAATGGTGGATATATTGAGCACGTTCTGTAAGTAAAGAAATTCGGTTGGCCTTTCAATATATTTCCTAGGATATAGATTTCTGAAACACCCTGTAAATCATGTTTATCATCGTTCAAAATCGATATCCGATGATTCATAAAACGCAAAATACATGCAGTATGCAAATGAGGACCATTTTTAAGAAATACTTAGATTGTTTATGAGTATTTTAACTCATAAACAATCTCAGCGAAAGTTTACGCTTAAATGATCCGTAGCAATTAAAATCAGCCATGGATGATGGAACCGCAATGGTCGACTGGCTCGTTTGTCAATGGTGATTTTAAATTTCTAAGTTAATTTCTATTTACAAAAAGTTAAAAGAAATGTTTAGAAAATAATACTCCCACGTAGCAAGCTGACCATAAAGACGTCATTTTTTTTGAAAATTGACCACTCAGAAACCCGTTAGAACACGACTTCATTTTTTTTGGTCATTTTTATTGGGAAAAATGATCATTCCGGAAAAACACGCCAGTAAACGAAGTCATTTTTTTGTGGAAAAATGACCAATTCGGAAACACGTCAAAAAATGACGTCATGTTTTTTTTCGGATAAATGACCAATCCAGAAACACGTCAGAAAACGACATTTTTTTGTGGTCATAAATAACGCCCTTATTTTAACTGACATAATTTGTTGGTCATCTTGCTACATGGGACATTTTTTTAAAATTTTTAAAATTTCACATTCTCCACTGGTGCAATGCTGATTTGGGACTCCTGAAAACCTCCATTCTAGTGTTTTTTACTGGTTTTTTTTGTCACAAAAGACCCAGCTCTGTACCTTTGGAAATAAATTAATCTGGCTATGTTTTTGTACTTTGTAAGTCGATCTGCAGTGTACACTTTCCCAAGTACCCCAGGCTTTGTTTTTCATTGATTGTTTGGTCAACTTTCATTTTCCAAATGTGCTGAGGAACTGTGTCGTGCCATAGAATTATTATTGTATCATTTGTTCTATGACTATTCAATGCATTTCCTCTTTTTGCCACCAGATGGCGCTAGGTGAATGCACGGTATGCGTATTATGTGGTGAATGCCCATGCGTGGCGCTAGTTTACAAATTTAAAGTTGGTGGCACAGTCTTCGTGTACTGTCACAGTACTGTCGTCAAGTTCGTCAAAATGAGGCCGCTCCACGGACGTTCGATTCCTGTGCTTTATGCCAGCGGAACTCATTATGAAGTTGGTTTTCAAGCCGTAAGTACTTTATTTCTATTGTTATACTTTTAAAATTTTGTGAACTTCAAAGATAATCTGTGCTTTTTGACATATGCTCTTAGGGGCTGACATTCAAAGATAGAATCAATGCATATTATTTTGAATTCGAAGACTTGCATGCAAAATTCTTACCATTCTATTCCACAGAGCTTGGAAAAAAGGTAATCTAATATGTTTTGTTGTGATATATCTCATATGTAAAATAACTGATTTGGAAACAATCGAGCACAATTTGATCCCAAATCCGAAACTTTTAGCACCGTACATGACTCTGCAAGTGTAAAATTCCCCAGCTGACCATACATGTAGGCTACAGTAGGCCAGCCTACATTATATACTTTGCATACTGGGCATGGGCCCTTTGGACTCATCAGAAACTGATCAGAAAAAATGTGCAGTACTTATAGTTTCTGGTCTTCTGAAAAATGATCAGTTCTTAGCAGCTATTTCTGGCCAAAAATGAGTTTTGCTATTTTCTGACCACGATGATCAGTTTCTGGTGAGGTTTTTCTGTAAAAAGGTGTACGTATACTTTGCATAGTAAAGTACCGGTGTTCATGAAGCATGCAAAAAATATTCCAGAGCATTTCAGATAATTACATACTGTTACTACTTACTGTATATACATGTAGGCTTCCAGATTCGGCCTTTCAAGCTAGCCTTGTACATATACTGTCCATGCATGGAACATCTACATTTCTATCCTTATTTGGTAAAATGGACAAGCTGTAATTCATTGATCTGAATATATTGTCAATTTCTATTTGTTTTTTAACTTTATATATAAAGTAGAACTCTTAAAAGACAGTATGCGTATAGTTATGACTACAGACTTCTTGTGCGCATGCTTATGAAACTTTCTCATTTGGTCAAAGAAGAATTGTTGATTTTCTGTGGAATCTTGTGGGATCGATGTCTGACAGCTAGCTTACGGTTTTCATTTCTTTTATTCTTTTTAAATAACGTCTGTATTGCCAAATTGAGATTTGCGATGCTTATTTAAATTCTGTGAGGGAATCAAGTCCTCAATATGTCGAAGAGATGCAAGGAATTGCGGATGGAAGTGGTATTTCATTTGATAAGGTGACGAAATAGGGATATTTTTCTCTGTTCGATTTAATTTCCCTTCACAAATATATCCGTAAACACTGGGTTTAACATTCTAATTGTTTATAAGTATCGTTTTTTTTTTAATGAATTACGTGTAGGTGTTTCTAATGCACATACGAGTGGAATTGCAAACTTATTTGGAAGCTGAGATAGTTCCAGAATGCTCTACAGTTTTTGTGAATAATGAGAAACAAGTAAGGACATAGAACCTTGGCCAAGTAAGGATAGATAAATGTTAATTGCATAATAAAATTCTTGTCTCAAAGCCATGATTCTTTCGTTCCGTACAGTGGCTTTTAGCTCACAATGAAGACACTAGTGAGGCTGCTTTTAACAAAAGTTATATTCTCATTGCCACTATTCGAGAACATGAACCACAAGGAAAACATTTGATTGATCAGGAAACATTTTTGGCCTATTGCTATCCAGGAATCATCCCGGGGAACTGCTTTTCATGCAACTCAAGTGGCCTAGTTTTATCCGTAAATGCTCTCTATGCGTGCCAAAGCAATGGAAATGGCAAAACACGTTAGTTGCTGGGTTTTTGAAGAAATCTGTCATTTTCCCTTTCCTAGTCGAGCAGAAATTCAACGAAGTACTGACAAGTAGAGGTTTATAGAAACCGAGACTTGAACTCCACAAAACAGAGTTTAGTAAATTCAACTAAGATTCGAGGGGTGTTCATTAAGTGTCCGCTATCATTTTTTTTAAAATGGCTTGTTTGTCAATGAAATTTGTTGGAAAAAATTGATTTTTAAAACACTTTCCATGATGCGGTTTCACAACATTTTAGTTTGTCTGGATTCTTAGAAAATGCTAGCATTTGGTCAAGTCATGCCAAACTATTGTTTATGGTAAAAACTTATTTATTATAATTTGTTGCTAAATTTCTAGCCAGGCAGTTCATAAATAGAGGAATGCTCGCTGCCAAAGATCCTGAGCATCTGATAGAAATTCTTGCCGATAAAGGTCATGGCATAGCTACAGGATGCAGGTTATTCGCCTTTTTGATATAAATTCACCCATGTGCTTAGTGGATTTGTGAGTTCATAAACGTTTGCTTGCCATTTTAGCGTGAATGTAGCATTCCTTCCAGAATCGGGCAACCGCACAATGTTTAACATTGAGCTTTGCCCACAACTCAACGTGCAGGAAACTTTGCTAGATAAAATCGACATCACTTGTGGCTCATTAATAAGTGGAAATGAGTCAGCATCTGAATCCTTACACACACAAGCAACCTCCAACAATATGCAGTATTCGGAACACTATGTGCATTACAACATGTTAAGTAACGGTTCTTGATTCTGCTGTCATCAGTAATTTATCAATTATGGGTTATCTCAGTTATGACTTCTATAAGTACTTTTAAGTGAGTTTTACTTTTGTGAGTCAAAATCTTCAACGAGTGATTCACATTTTTCATACTTTCCTGAAAAAAGCAGGCCTAACTGCTATTTTCTCTACGATATGCTAGGTATCAGCACATGTCGGTTCCACAGATGGAAGGTCGAACGACCAGTTCGGAACATCGTAAGAAAAGAGCAGATGCTTTGCCGCCACCATGCAATCTGGAAAGTGCTTTGGAAATCTTAGGTGACGACGAGGACAACGATTATCCAATATACCGCCAGCCTCGACCTGGTGATCCAGGATGCACAATTGCCACAGGTGCTAGATTTTATTCTTTGTAGACATTTAAGTTGTAAACTAGTCAATGGCAGTAATTCAACTAGAACGTTTTAAACTAGTGTTTCTCAATTTATAATATCAGAGTTTGAAATTACTACCAAGAACTGTCTGCAGGGTTCCCCCCAGACCTGGAAAAATTTGGGGAAGAACGATTTATTTTGAAAAAGTCAGGAAAATTCAACTTATTAATGTTGCCACAATCCAAACTTAATGATTCTACATGGTAAGCTCAGGGCCCATTTTTAATATTTTCCATGTATAAATTTGCAAAATGTTTAACAACTTCCAAAGAGGAAATTGCAAAATTTTCAATCTATTCCAAGGATAAATTTTTACTGGGAAATTTCTGAAAATTTATTCTTGGAATAGTTTGAAAATTTTGCAAATTCCACTTTGGAAGTTGTTAAACATTTTGTAAATTTGTACTTGGATTGAGTACAAATTTGTAAAAGTTTCTTATGTTGATTTTGTAAAATTTTTAACATTTTCCTTTGATAATTTTGAATATTTTTAAAAATTATCATTGCAAAATTTTGCAAAATATTGAATATATTGCTGTGTCAATTTTACAAAATCGTGGATAACATTGGCATATGTCAGGGAAGTTAAATATAAAGTTTCTGGGGAAACCTTGATATAAATAATGGTTTGTACTTCTTTTTTACCGGTCCACGAAATATTTTTCCTATTTCATCAGTCCACAGGGGTAAAAAGGTTGGGAAACACTTTTTTAAACTAACTTAATTCCTGCAAAATTCTGCGAGATCTGCTGAATCAAATGACTGTGGATCTCATCATGTTTTGGCATTTTTTTGTATGACGTTGCATCTGCCAATATGAAAATATCTGAACCTGACTGGTTGAAATTGCAATTTTTATGCATTATGTAGCACTCTTGTGAATCTGACCTTAAGATGGCTAGATCATATAAGAGTACAAAAAGCTGAGAATTCTTTATATTTTATAGGTGTGTTTGACCTAATTAAACGCAAGCTTTACGTTTATATGGGCAATCCTAAATGTAATCCACCGATTATTGAACAATCTTTGCCATGGATTTGATCAACTTGAAGATCCACTTGGTTCAAATTAAAAATATCTAGATAACGTGAATAGGATCTTGATAATGTTTTATGAAAATGTATGAATTTATTAGATTGTGAGAAAAATAAAAGTAAATTAATAATCAATAAATAAATTTTATTTCTTCAAAAATCACATAGTAAAGTTGCAACATGATTGATGTAAATCACAATCACATAGAAAACACGTGAAAAAACTAATCCAAAACAAGTCCAAAATTATTTAACAAGTCATAATTTTCATTATTCAGACACACTACTATCTCCACCACTTAGTCGATTAACGTTCTTTGTTAATTGTCCAACACGCTTCCTAAGTCGCTTTCTCTGTACCTCTAGGCGTCTAATATAGGATTCTTGAGTATTAATACGATCACCCATCTTGTTTATAATGTCATCGCGCCTTCTTAGCTGCTCTTGCAGTTGCTCTATTTGTTCTTTTTCAGACCTTACGGGGCACATTTTCAGCAATTCGTGTACGCTTGGGCGTTGATTCGGATCATGTTTCAGTAGTTTTAAAATTATTTCAGCCTAAGAGAAATGAGTAAAGTTGACTGTTAGCAAAACAACTCTGCACAATTTTTTGGATTGATATAATTTTCCGTTTTTCAGTTGATTCCATCTATCCGGGTGACCCCATTATGCCAACTCCTTCCATTGGAAGTGATGGCCATGGGGTTTACCTTTGAAGGTTTTTACAGAGTAATTCACCATTGCTTTCCCCAACCCTCCCCATTCATCCGGGCTTTGGGACCAGCACACAATAGCGAAATACTTCACTATATGTGACTGGGGAAGAATGCTAACTATGAAAAGCCAAAATAAGGACAGCTAACCCAGGACTCAAAACCTGGGTCTGCTGATCCACCAAGCCACCTTGCTCAGATTGATAAGGGTGTCCAATTTTACAGAACTTCCCATATGCGTTTTAATCCTGTTTTCACGAGAATATAACTTGGTATATTCTGAGCCATCGAAATGCTTATTTTAATAACAAACTGACTAACCTGAAGAGGCCACTTTTCTTCTATCCTTTTTAATTCATCAGTGTACCCTTGAGTCATACGTAAACTCCGCATCGTGTTAGACCGTTCCATTATGGTTCCAAACGGATAGAAAAGTTCAAAGTTAATGAATCCTAAACTGTACATGTCAGCCTATTGGAAATTGAAAACAACCATTTTATTGGAATTTTCATTTTTAATGAAATCTTCAAAAACGAATACTTTTCTACATACTTTCTTATCATAATTTGAACCGCCTAGTTGTTCCGGCGCAGCGTAACTCCCGGTAGCGAGTTTTGCTGTGAAGTTGCAATTTTTCTTAGGAAATGGTGTGTACGGTCCTTGCGTTACTTCTTCGATTGGGCTTATCCACTCATTTCTTGCTAATCCAAAATCTCCAATTTTCACTTGTCGTTTTTCCTTGTCCACAAACACATTGGATGGCTAATAAAATTACTAAGTTAATTTCTTTTGGTTTAAAACGTTTTTGGAAACATGTGATTATAACCAACCTTTAAATCTCTGTGCATCATTGATTGGGAGTGAATATATTCAACACCGATCAAAATTTGCTGGAAGATGTAAAAACTGAATTCTGGATCCACAACATTTAATGGATCTTGCTCTATTAAAAAAATTTTTGAAGGAAAATTAGTTTTTCTACTCACGATAGGACTCTGCATTGAATTATTTATATCAACTTACTTTTGAAATACACTAGATTCTCGTTTCTTTCTTCTAAAAGCATTTCCAATGTACTTTTGCATAATTCCATTTGAACATATAATGTAACAGGCAGCCCCTATTCAAAACATAACTGTATAGAAATTCACTTTTAAATAAATTAAGAGTAAAAGACATGTAATATGCTAAAACGTACTTTGTATTTCCTAGAGTTGACACTGCAAAGGGTCCCATTAGATGTGGAATTGGTGTAGCTGGAAATACTGCCCTCTAGAGATTCTGTCGTGGAAACAAACAGTGAACTTTAAATATGTGAGTAAGTGACAAACTCATACCAAAGAATTCTCTTGATCTGGTCCATTTTATCAAGAGTATGAAACTCCAGTAGGGTGTTCAAACCATTACATGCACATTGATGTACGAGAGGTGTTCATTAAGTTTCGGTAGTTATTTTTTTTTAAATTAAACGGCTCTATGGATTTTAATGAAATTTGTTGGAAAAATTCTTCCATCATTCCTGAACATATTTCAACATTAAAAGATATGTTTCAAAAATAGCACGTGCTTAAAATCGGAACGCAAAGATGGACTCTGAGGAGAAAGTGGCTCAGCAGAGGTCTGTTGTTCGTTTTTAACTTTTGAAGGCATTTCCGGAGCAGAGATGTGTGAAATATTTAAGGTTCGAGTAATGTCCAAACGTTTGGTCTATGAGTGTGTTGAAAAGTTCTAAAATGGACAGACAAGTGTTCGGCCACCAGTGTGTCAGAAATGCTGATTTGGAAACTGGCTTAAACGCCAGCTGACCAAATTTTCTGAGCGAGGCATACACTCGCTGCCAGAACGATGAGAAAAATGCATCTCCCAAAAAGGCATTTTTTTAATAGATGATGTTTACATGTATTTCTCCACAAAATTTCATTAAAATCCATACTGATGGTTTTTTTTAGAAATGATTGCGGAAACGTAATGAACACCTTTTGTACAATAAAATAATGCAATTTCCCATCCTAACTTGCAGTTAGTCTCTGAAATTTACGTTTCCATACGGACAGCTACTACAATTAATGGTTCGGATAAATTAGATCATTAGACAATGCTTTCTATAAGCTAAGAATACCTGAACTGTCACTGCCAAAATCTCCAGTCTCCCACCATGAGCTGAAATATGCAACGATATTAGAATGCTTCAGCGTGGCCATTACTTGTACTTCTCGCTGAACTGTAGACAACTTCTGCTCATTGGTACAATACAGTTTTATCCTTTTAACAGCATAAATCATGTTATCCACTTTGTTTTGCGCCTACATATATCACAAAAAGGACTAAAATTGACCATCTAATACACTCGGCAACCCATTTTTTTCTAACGATGGCAAACTTACTTTGAATACCTTGCCATAGCCACCTCTTCCTAGCTCACATATTTCTGTAAATTGCGATAAATATCGTGACTGCTCTAAGAATGACATCGCAGACCAGTCCTTTGGCATACATTTCATTAATCTTAAAAATAGAAGAATTGTTTAGAAACAAAATCATTTGTAAAGTTGCAATGAGTACGGTCAAAACTTACACTGATAGAGAATTCGCAATATCTTTGGGAGGAAGTTTGTATTTTGAAACTACTAAATCTGTCGATGGCACCTGTTCCGAAAGATAATAAAATTGACTTTATGTAAATACTACCATAAGTCTTGACTGTGTACAAGTATTTGAAATCAACTTACTTGAGAACCATAACTCGTAAGTAGATGATCAAACACGATATTATATTTGTTCCGCATTGCTATTAGACACTGATCTTCTCCTATTGGATTGAGCACCTGCATAAAATAAACAGCAGTAGTTGAATAGCAATAAAGCCATTTATGAACACAGCCTCTACTCGTTTAATATCAGTTGTTTTGCTATAAATGAACTTTGATAAAAATGGCATTTATTTCACCCTGTATTCCACTCAGAAAATGGTTCCATTGATCAAAAGTTCAACGTCTAGCTGTGCAACTGTATTAAACCAGGTTCTGCTTTTATATGGAAGCTATACTTTCAATACGTACATTCAGACTTTCCATATGATCGTATAAAACTGAAATGAGAATTAAACGAAAAATATAATTGTTGTTCAATTCAACTCGGTACCCTACAGTGAGTAAACCAGTTTTCAGGAGAATACTTCTACGTCAATTGTGATCGAATATGCATGTTTGTTAAATTAAATTTGTAACAAATCTAAAATGATTATTAGGCATGAAAAAAATAAGAAACTATATGCAAATTGCAAGGAAGTTAAGTGTTTAATTAACCCCATTGATAATATTTCTCATCTGGCCCTTAACGTATCCCAATTCAAAGAGTGAAGCATGTCTGTCACACCCTCTGAAAATTGGAAATTGTCCTTAACAAATCTGGCTGCTCTCCGCTGGACAATTTCAAGCTAATGAATTTGATTCGTCCTGTGAGGGTTACAAATAGGGGCGAACTAGAGTTGCGTAGCTAGTTTCCTTTACATTTTCTGGACATTCCCAAAAAAAAGTTAAAATATGTTGGGCCTGTAAACTTCTTACACTGGAATAAGTGTTCTTGTTCATCATCATCCTTTTTCATCTGTTTGCATAATGCATGTAACATCGCATGTATCACCAAATTGCCCATCTGATTAAAATGTGCAATCAAGTTGGAATTGCTGGATGGCAGTAGCTGCATTTCTTTGCCAGGTTTCTTTCTACTCTTTGGGCTGCGGCGGTGTTCTTGACGATTCTGCGGCATGTTAGGTTCAACGGGTTCACATGTGCATCGCTTGTTATCTAAACAAGTACATGAACATATGAGATTGGATAAAACCCGAAATGCTTCGCAAAGGACCTTATGCAGATTTCTTTCATTCCATTAGCGAAAATTACGCCGAGGCACGTTCTTTTAGTTGTTGATTCGATGAAAAGATCAGGTGATGTAGCCCCACATGTAACTCGATCTGCATAAAGTCCATTGGTTGGTAATTAAAAATGTAGCGTCTGTAAACTGCAGGAATAACAAGAGAATTCCGCAAACTTTACCAAATTTCAATGGCTCTAATTTTAAACTCTTGAATAAAGCAGCACAACGGTGCACCTTGGTTCTGTCTTCTATATCTTCTGGTGTGAGTGTTCGAAGGTTTGTACGCCCGTTTCCTGAAGAATTGGTTTCGTCCGTCATTATTTGCCGATAACTTTTATCACTATCTCTGCGAAAGTTCTAAACAATCAAACAGCCATTCATTCATTAGATTGCAGGATACACGCAAGCATCGACATGCATGCACAAGTTCTCAAAACAAAAACAACAATGATAAGATTACAAGGGAGAATGGCTTGCTTTATCTGGCATTCGCATGACGTTTCCTAGTATGACACTGTTTACCTATAAAGTAACTGTACCTTCAAAAATGCCATGTGACAGCTTGTTGCATCATTCGTGAACCTGGACTCCTGGAGCATGGATCATAGGCGACTTTCTGCGCATGCGCGCGCACGTAGTGGCGCAAATTGAAAATACGATTCAGACATGTGTGGCGCGCGAAATTTAAATAAGAGTATTGACTTTTGGTGAACCTACTCTATAGCTACAGGGTCAACAGATCAATGATGGAGGAAACCTAATACGTGGGCAATACTAATGACAGGATTAATAATGCGCACAACCTGTATAATCATTGCTAGTGACGGTATCCATAACCACGCGGTCTGACCACGCCCCAGTAATGATGCCAAAATTCGGATATAAAGCGAACTGTAGCCTACAAGATAATTAAGTAATACTTAAATCAGGTATGCTGTCAATACCTCCAAAAATGTTTTGCAGACGTACTGGCCATCAATTCACATTTTTTCACCCTACACGATCATTTTTACTGTCACTCTCAAAAGGTATTGACAGTATTATTAACCGTTTATAGTCCCATTAAGGGAACTGTAGCCTACATGTTTATTACTAATACTATTACCTATAATGACATTATCTCCAAAAATGCTGCATCATTCGCTTTCATATGATATTATAATACGTTTTAAACGTACACGATCATCTGGGTTATTCTGTGTGCAGTAATGACGACTTTTCGCAAGCATTCTGCGCACGCGCGAGCATGTAGTGGCGCAAATTGGAAGTACGAGTCATGAATGCGTGACGCGCAAAATTTATGTAATAGCGGATTCGGCTGGGCACACCCGTGTTGTCCACTTCAGGTGCGGGTGCAAATGGATCACGTGTCACTTAAT